>JAQGAH010000116.1:0-80480 GCA_034696885.1 Lepidocyrtus paradoxus | reverse complement strand
AGCTGAATTCTGCTAGGTTGGCCCTAGCTAAATTCAGCTATGATTAAGCTAAATCTGCCTATGTGTCCCTAGCTGACTGATGAGATAATCCGCTAGTTTGGTAGTTGAAATAGCTGTCAACCACATAGCGAAGAAGGGTGCTGCGCTTAGCCAACTATTCTGCACATTTTGGCAAAATCATTTAGTTAAATACTAATCATTGCAAAAAAAACGTGAATATTAAAAGTGCAGTTCAGTATTGAGTACCTGTTTAGTGTCAAAGTGTAACACAGTCTTCAAATACGTTGGGAGGAGTGTTACAACGGTAAACAATCCATAGCAGTGACCTATGTGACCGACCAGAATTGCAAACATAGGTCTTGACCTGGCGATTTCCAACCACGGCGTAGGTCCCACAACCCCGTGCTTTCCGTCCTCAACCTTCCCGATTGCGTTCTGAATGTACTTGAGCTCGTGTTTGCTTATTGTTGGATGAGAGGCAGGAGTATCGTGCATGAGTAGAATCCAAAAAACAAACCAAATGAAGGTTAACCCTCCACAGAAGTAAAAGACGGAAGGCCACCCTTCCAAAACCCCACCATCTATTAAGTAGCCGCTGATGATCATCGTGATGACCGTACCCAACTGCGCACCTGTTACATTTTCGAAACTTAATAGTTCATCTTCATATCCATATATGGGTCATTTTTCTTAAAATGGATCAATTTGTTCGTTTGACAATAGCATCAGTATAGATTGATGATTAATTAAGTTTTATAATGATAGCTATGTCTGACATACCTGCATATACAATAGTCCCTAGGAAGCTTCTTTCGTCTGGGGGTACCCAAGCAGCCAATATAACATGCATTGTTGGCATAGTAACACCCTACAAAAATTACGTCCATTTCTCTTGTTACCCCAGTAATTTATACATATTTGCCAGTTTGATGATGTTTTAGACCCATACATCACCCTATCCTTGAATCACTCGAGCAGCAATCAGTAGGTAGACATGCGTCCTTGCCAATATTGGAGATAAAATAGCGAATATTCCGCTAATGAAGAGTCCAATGCCTGCCAATGAAATGATAATTGATAATAATAAAATCTGCTTTTCGCCTATTATAACAAAATTACAGTTAGATTTTAATCACCTACCTAATGTCCATTTCCCTCCAAATTTTGTTGCAAAGATCCCTGCTGGCAGCTGCGTTAGCACTATGAGATCACAATGATTTCAACTTAATCACAATTGTTACGCTTAAGCCACTTTTGAATCCCCTTTCCAAACACTTACCATTTCCCACATAGAAACTTCCAAGAATGATCCCTTGCTCAACCGAATCCCAATGGAACTCTCCCTGGCTATCTAAGTTTTTCTTGGTAGCATCCGAGCTTGGTGAAGCCTTTAACTCAGCACAAGCATCGTCAAACGCCCTCAAAGACACTGAAAAGTTGCCCGTTGTATGGTTATCCACATCCAGGATCTCTATCGGTCTAGTATTATCGACCATCGCGACAATAGCGAAGGAAAGGTTAAATCTTAAAGCGTAGGACAATCCAAAGGCCCAGAAACCAAGGAAGGCTACAGTATGCCTCTTTCCCCATCCCGGCGGAGCTGGTGAAGAACTGCTCGACATTGCAAATATATAAATTGTACTAAATCTTTTTGCTTAAATCTTGCTAATGAGAATGGTTTCATTACCAACCTTCGGTTTTATACCTTCCTCCAAAGAAGCCCTTTATGATGAATAGTGAATTTTATAGCCGATTTGTTGAATTATTTCCATGTTATTTTTTTACAATTTATAGCCAATTTATCCATTTTGATTACTAGCTTTGCATACAAAGCCAATAAGGCATACATAGTTTCAATAATTTATGGAGAAATTATATTTATGAATATGTATATCATTCTATTTATGTATTAAAATTTAATTCATAGATTTTTTATATTATATATTGCGGTGCGTATAAATTCCCAAATTAGTAATAGCAAGCTGGAAGAGAAGAACAGGACCATATATCGTGCTTTTCTATATTCATCCAACAATATACGTTTACGTACTTTGTTGATTGAATTAAAATTGTGCGCATGATAAAGGTGATCTTGAACAATAACTGTTTTCCAATTAAAAGGTGTATAAACTACCATGCCTAATTATCAAGTATTTGCACAAAGTATTTAACAATTCGTAAATACGCCTGTTTAACAGTAATAAACGAAATCCAATATTTGGATTTACCAATCAAATCATCGAACCATGTAAGGATGTGCTATGCTGTGCCAAAGAACTGTGTAATGCGCGCTTGCTGAATGTTAATATTAATAGCAATACAAACTGTCGGGAGATCTATGAAACTCTGGTATAATGATAATGATGAATTCCATGGTGACATCGATTGAAGAAAACAGAAGTTAAAAATTCATGCCCATTCATGAAGTATGGTTACAAAAGTTACGAAAAACATTTTTCGACTACAATTTAGATGGTACACGTACAACAAAGCATAATCATATGTACAAAATTAAGATCTGCATGAAAATCTGCATGCATCACACGCTAGCCATAGTTCAGAAATTATTTTGTTGCTTAAAATTGTAATACAACCAAACCAAAGTAGTACCAAAGAAATATGTATAATTTAAATGAGCACGACACATGAAAAATCATGTGAAAGTAAAATTTGTCCTTCCCCTCAGGGAGGGGATAACGGGATGTGGGCCATTTTCAGACATAATCCATACCTGGCTTACAAACCTAAAGAGAACTTAAAAATTCACAGAGGTTCGGACGGACTGGCAGACGGACAGACGCGATAGACCATAATGAAGCATTTCTTCATAATAAGAACATGACATGACATGCTTATTATATTTCTAGTTTGCTGTTGCTGTTTCAAAAATTCTAAGCTGTGTGGCTTAGCAGGAAACTAGGTCGAATAATTTGAATGATCGGTTGTCGCATTCGTACCCGTGAATTATAAGCTTTTTGGAAATAAAACGTGTGTAATAAAGCTAAATGCTACAAGAACTTAAAAACAGCATTGGCCCCTTTTTACTGCTTTAATGTAATTTACTAATTCAATACCATATAATTGAATTAGCATGATCATAAAGTGGAACGGGAAGAGCAACCTAAATTTTCAATTAAATTGTGCATGCATTAGTGTACCATTTTAACGATGGTTTTTATCAACTAATTAATGATCCTTGAACCTGCCTGTCTAACTTTCATAAATTATTCAATACAATTGTACTTCCAACATCGTTCCGTTCCATGTCAAGATTTGATGAGAATCTGGGTATCGTGGGCCAGCCGCATCAATTGAATTAATTGAGTGATCGTATCAATTTCCGTTGGCGTGGAGAACTTTTCAACCGTAGAAAACTTCTTTTTAATTAAATTGTATTAATTACCAATTAAGTTTACTATTTTAATAATCATTGCTACAGTTATTTGTATCACTTCACCAAAATTTATGGCTTTTCATATACAAAAATACTTATATGATTAATGAGCATTGATTCTACTTTGTTAACTACTAACTACGGTACTGCATGGTTACAGTCGTTGATCTGACAATGTTTGATTATCTTATTATGAGGAATTTGTAAATATCGTTTTGTTAAAAAGAGTTACCCTATTTGGCTTAAAACAATTAGTGGTAACTGTAGTATGCTGAGATGGTGTATGACAATAGTGAAATGGTCATAGACGATTGTTATTGTAAAAACATAAGTAGAATTTTAATTTTTTTGTTATTTAATAATTTATTTTTAATCTCTAGCTTCCATTTTGCACTTCTTTCGTTTTCACTTCTTCCAGATTAACTCCATGTTCACGTGCCTTGGGCCTGTTCCAAGGTTGTTCCGTGCTGGAGGCAAAGAGCACATAAAATAGGACGTCTGCAAAGTACATCCCGGCAGCAATGAAAAATACATACTGCCAGTTTTGAATAGATGGCTGCAATGTAAAAAAATTGTGATATATTAAGTAAATACTATCAAAATTAATTTAACTTGATGGGAAGCTTGTGAAACTTAAACTTAGTCAAAAGAATAATTATGCATGTCGGATTATTAATATTTATTCATATCATTCTTACATCTTCATTTATCAGCAATCCAGCAATGTAGGGGGCAGCAAAACCCGTTAGATTGGCGAAAGTATTTGTAATCCCCATCAAGATACCTGCCCAGTTGGGCGCGATGTCTACGTGATTAACAGTGTAGCCACCGTAAATAGCCCCATTCATTCCCACAGCTAGTGTTAACAGGCCCACCGTCAAGCTTCGATCACAGCCAGAGTAAGACGCCCCAATTAGAGCAAGAGCACTTCCGATATGGCCAATAGCCTGGCATGACTTTCGGACTGTGATCGTTTTTAAGATTCTTTTGCCGATGAGATGATCCGCCAGTTGGGTCACTACAATGGCTGCAATCCACATGACGATGTAGGGCAAAGCGCTAATCCAGCTATTCTGTAGATTTAAAAAGAAAGCCAATTTTAATTACAGTTGTGTTTCATTTTTAAGATATAATGAAGTACCTCTTTGATGTCAAAGTGTAGAGCAGTCTTCAAATAAGTGGGGAGGAGGGTGAGTATAGTGTACAGGCCGTAGGCGTGACCTACGTGCCCCACCAGAATAGCCCACATTGGGACTGATTTAAAGATTTGCAACCAAGGTGTGGGCGTCTCAGTCTCAGGCTTTCTCATGCCTGCGCTTCCAATTGACTTTTGGATGTACATAAGCTCATCTTGTGAGATCCTCGGATGGGTGGCAGGAGTGTCATACATTAGCAGGATCCACAAAATAAACCACAGAAGGGAGAACGCTCCGATGAAATAAAAGACGGAAGGCCAACCTCCCAAAACCCCACCGTGAATTAGGTAACCGCTAATGACCATAGTAACAGCAGTACCGAATTGTGACCCTGATTAAGTTACCATTTTATTTGAAACAGATATTTATATTTAGTTTTTATTTACGATGTGATTATGATGGATATGTACTTGATTACTGTCGGTTTGTACCTGCATATACAATGCTACACAACAAGCTCCGTTCATCTGGCGGAGACCAGGCTGCCAAAATTGCGTGCATTGCTGGAAAGGTGACGCCCTATGTACAAATGGTAGATTTAATTAGTCTCTTCGAAGTATAAATAAACTGCTAAGTTAGTTACATGCACATAAAGTTAATGATTTTGATTGTTCTCAATACACACTTCACCCAATCCTTGAACCACTCGAGCAACAATCAGTAGGTACACATGCGTTCTTGCCAAAACTGGAGTTAAAATTGCAAATATTCCAGTAACGAGAAGACCTATTCCTAAAAACGATACGACAGAGAGAAATTATATTGGGCGTCTCTTTAAATAAGTATGCAAAACTTATCAGTTGGGTTTGGACTATGCACCTAATGTCCATTTCCCCCCATATTTTGTAGCAAGCATGCCTCCCGGAATCTGGGTTATCACTGAAATAAAATTGGTGTAATAATTTCAAATTCAATATTTCTGCCATAATAACTGGTAACTAAGTTGCCCTTCTCCAAACACTTACCATATCCCCAGAAAAAGCTCCCCAGAATGATCCCTTGCTCCACCGAATCCCAATGGAATTCTCCTTGACTATCTAAGATGTTAGTGGAGGCAGCCCTTTCAGCAGGGGACAGGGGAGGGGCCTTCAAATGAACGCATGCCTCCTCATACTGGACCACCGACACTGAAAAGTTTCTGTTTGTATGATTGTCCACCTCGTGAACCGCCACCGGTTTCGTATTATTGACCATCGCGATGATTGCGATAGAAAGGTTAAACCTTATTAAAATAAATTGTTCATTTATTAACGTGTTATAAAGTAACAACCAAAAGGCTGATTTCCATACAATTAACACAAAAAACATAATGTTTCTAAAAATCCAATAATTAATACCTCATGGCGTAGGAGACTGCAAATCCCCAAAAACCAAGGATTGCCAAAGTATGCCTTGTTCCCCATCCTGGAGGGGTAAGGTGAGAGTGAATTTCCGACATTAACAAACTTTTCAAATGTTCCAAATTTCAACCATTGTATTGATCATAGATTGATTGTTTGCATAAGTCAAATTCAATACCTCTGGGTTTAATTGGAGCCGTTGCATCTGATCGAGTAAGCAAACCTTTTACGTTCGCCGGCGTTATAGTCTCGGTATCACTGTCTGCAACAAGCGTCATGGTCCAGCCGTTTGTTAAATAGTGTGTCTAATCTAAAATTAAAACATCAGTAAAGAGGTTCATCAGTACTTCCGCACAAGAGCAATATAGGGATTTAATATTTGCAATTTTTAATATGACTTAATGATTTCATAAACCTTCATTTAAGTTATTCTGCGAATGATAAAAAGTATTATGTTAATTTATTAATTGTACTTGTTTCCTAAAACCCTTTAACACTGTTTCTCATATAGGAACTAACAAAACCTAGAACATTTCCATGTTCATGTTCATGTTCATGTTCAGCCCCTGTAGATATATTAGTATAACGAGATGAGGAAATCGGAATAAATGACTAAAATTGTCAATAAAATCTATGATTAACTTTGTTGATAATAATAGAAAATGTGTTAGAGCATAATACTATGTAGTATTGCGGTTTTTAATATTCATGAGAACCTAGTAAATATTTGCAAAATGAAGTTAGCTACGCCAAGCTGCGCGCAAAAACAACGGTTTTACTTAGAACTTATCTCTGAATTATATCACACTCAACACTCACCTCACTTACAACTTCATAAATGACCGATTGTCTGTATTAAAATAATTAGGGAGCGAGTAACGCACAATGTAATTAACTCTATTAATTAAATAAATTATAGATTATCACAGTGCCCCATATATAAAACTCTTCCGACAAGTTTAGACATAACATGTCTATATTATGGTATGATAGGTATAGGTTTATCACCCTCTTCTAGTCGAGTCGCCTTAGCAAGTCTTCTTCGTTGCACCTTCTCGGTGGTCCTCTTAGTCCTCTTATCTTTCCTGAAAGGTCCTGCACTGTTTTCTACTCGGTCCTATAAGTGAATAAGTACCTACTTTGTATTTAGGTAGATCTTTTTCTGGTACCTTTTCTCCCTGCTTGCCTAACAATAACGACCTCCCTGTCTAGACTCTGACAATGGGGTTAATCATTGGGGAAAGGACCTTTGGACACTGACAAGTTGCAACTGATCCTTTACAATTCAGCTACACGGATAAAACAAAGTTGCACTCAAAATGCAATCCACAAGCAAAGTAAATACTTAACCAATGTACGTATGTGTTTGTTTGTAACTATGTTTGTATTTAGGATTGTCCATTCATCCTATTTAAAGCGAGCGACGCTCTGGCAGGATTTTAATGAGGATTTCAGAGGATTTTTTTACTAAAGAGATTTACAACTCATAACATGGCTTTAAGTAGTTATCATATTATCACCACGAGTTACTCCAATTCCTTATTATGGAGATCACAATTATCGCTATCGTTACTTAATGGCAGACAATATCACCCTCATTAATGCGTGAATTTTGTGGCTCCAACCCATGTTCAGTATCATTAAGTCAACGTCATATTCTCAGCTCCTCTCAATTGAATCCGTTGAGAAAGAAATATGTTTCAGTGTTCAGCTGCATAACTTATGTGTCTTACTAACTACCTTACTTATTTAACTTTCAAACATAAATATTATAAATAACTATGCATAAGTACATGCACATGGATTGCAAGAATTTTGTTAGCCGTTTGGTGTCGCCTTTGTCTGGTAGCAATCCCACTACGTTATCACGTTACCCTTTTGAACCTATATTTCGCCCAAGGACCCTACCAAAGTATGAAAATGAAATTACCAAAGCTAAACATGCCGTTACATGACGTGCGGGATGAATGAACTTCATTCATTTTCATCAAGTTATAATTAGCTAATGTCCAGTGGCCTAGTGGACTCTCAGTGGGTCAGAGTATCATATCATTTAATGTAGTTTTTTCAGCCTCCAGCCCGTTCCAGCTAGATTATAACGAGGAGCTTTATCTCCCTCTTGTACGATTTAATTCACGCTTATTAATCATTCCATTCCGTATTATTAGCAGATTTAATTGCAACAAAAATCATATTTCTTATCAATCATCATTAAATGATGTAATCCACTTCAGGCGTTAATAAAAGTGTGACCAATGCAGACATCAGAGATAGAAGCTGGCGCTATAAAACTTCTGAGATGTGCTTCCATTACATTGCGTTATTTTAAATATGATTTTATGCAAAACTGCAATTTGCACGATGGATTATGAGATTTGCAAAAAGAGCAGATGAACTGAAGCTGATAATCATATTACCCCATTATGCAACCGTGCTTGCACACTCCATTGCAATATTGTAAACTATAAAGTTATGAACGGAATTTTCCACAATATCCGCATAAGATTTTATAAGCAAGGTGAAACTGCAACGGTAAAAAATGTCCTTGAAATTTAAGAAGTATTTAATGGCGTGTACTATCTAATTCATAGATATAATTTAATTTGACAATTGCATGCCACTCTTCATGTTGTAGTTGCCCATTTAATTACATCATTGACGTAATAAATACACAGATATATTATGTACCCATGTTTGCTTCAGCATAACTGTACGGTTCAAACTTCATGAGTAGGTAGAAGCAAACCCTTTTTTAATTATTTTCCGCGTGATCATGAAAATGGGACGATATATTCCCCTTGCTAGAAAGGTGTTTTAAATAAAAAATGAGCTGAAATTAAAGTGTACCTATTTGAGTCACTGTTATTGGATGACTATGCCATATGAGAAATATTTCTGGCAATCGTAATACATTTCTATACCAAGACCCTCATACTGACCTTAGGTCGATCTTTTCGTTTTGTTTTGAGCAGCACTTACCCCAAGTTCATTTTAGTACATAAATTTACAAGAGTTACCAAACAATAGCAAGAAAAAAATGATTAAAAAGTGTCTTAATGAGATTTTCATAAAAGATGAGCATTCTCACGAACTTCTGTGGAGGTGAAATGAATCCCAGTCGTAGTGACTTTCATTTCATCCAAGCCAGAAAGCAGAGAAAGGAAAAAGTAAAAGACCTTAGCTGACCATGAAGTCCATTCATTCTGAATCTGCATTCGGTTGTTGGCTCAGTTCAACTACCAAAAGTTCAGTTTCTTTTTAAAATATCCCAATCGAAAATTTCTGATGGGAACTTACATGTTAAAATATTTTTGGTTAGTTTAATAAACGAGTGAATCTTATTAGAATGGGTAGGGTGAAGGACGGAGAAGTGAAGGTAGATGCCTTCACAAACTTCCAACGACTCATGTGGTACTCCTTATCTCAAGGGGCGGTGAGTCGCTTCTATATCAAGCGGGATAATACAGGTCAGTATCGAATCCACAAGATCAAGTTCTTAGCCATGTTTTTCTACTGGTTCATGTGGATTAATACAACACTCAAAGTGACCTACTTGGTCCTCGAGTACCATGGTTGGTTGGGGGTGAAGGTGCATTTCCTGGATCAGATGTCAATTTGGGATTGGTAAAAATTTCTAAGAAAATAAATTACACTTCCCTCATCTGTAATATGTTGAACTAAAATAACTTTTAATTATTTTAGGTATTTGAGCACAGCTCACATGATTCAAGAGCAAATATTGTGGTATCCCAAGTACCCCATGTATGAGAATCTCTATCGGCAGTGGGAGCTTCAGGAGGACATTTTCCAAAAGTTAGGGAAGCCGGCTCGTGTGGCGAAGAAAATTACTCACACGGACAAAATCAATATATTCTACTATCCGTAAGCATTTTAATTCAAGAAGAAACCCTTCCCACTGAAAAGTTGAAAGCTCAAGTGTCATAATATATGGTCATGGATAATATTACATCAAATTTTTGACATTCTGATACTTTGGTTGTCAGAGACAGTTACAATTTTTAAGATTATTCATGTATTTCCAGACGTTTCCATTCTTTCTTTGCCTCTTTTAATTATCCACTTCAAAATTCAATTTGCTTAAAGAGGGACTCGTATATTCATGAATGATGTAGTAAAAATAGGATTTCTTGTTCTTTCTGTCACGCAATGATGTAAAGACATGACTTGATGTAAACAAGTATCCCTGTTATTATTATGGGGTATGGTGAGACATGACATGCTAGTTTGTCTGGAGTGGAATGGGTTATTTATTTACTTTGGTACATTCTGCTATACCTAAGGACTAGGAGAAATGGGATAAGATGTCATGGGAAAAATAACCTTTTCCATTGTATATTGATTTTTGAGCAAATCCTTGACCCATGTCGTGCTTGGAGGGTATGTCTTAAATATTTCAAGCATAACGACCAAATTTTACTTAATTTTCCTTCCAGATTTGTCGTATTCACTGGAACGTTTGCCCTGAGCATCCAATTCTTTTTCACGCCCAAGTATGCGCTCAACACCTACGCAATGTTTGAATTGGACACTTGGTACCTCCAGATAATATTTTGCCTCCATGAGTGCCTCTTCATGTATCACGCGTATGCATACCAAGCCTGCACCATGGTTGTTGCAGAGTCCTATTCCGTCAGCTTTCAGCACTTGATGGAAGAAATGACCAAAGCAATATATGCTATAATTGACCTCGGTGGAGCAAGACCTATCGGGGCGGTCAATGTGGAAAAAGGGAATGAAGATAGCAAGAATGCCGTGAATGAACAGAAAGGGATCCGTCGGGGTCAGCCGGAAGCCTTCAAAGGCCAAAGAGGATTTGTTCAACGTTCCGAAGTATTTGGAACTTTAACCCAAATGAATCAGCATCCGACAAGACCCCAACCAACCCGGACACCTAACAATGAGCAAATCGGAAGACGAGTTAGCGGCCTACGAAGGCAGCCAGGCACCACCAAAGAGGAGAGTGAAGGCGACTGGCGAGTTCGGTACAAGTACCTTGACCTAAAGACAAAGGCCCCTGGAACAGACTACGATATCATGACGTTGATCCATGACTACCGAAGAATTATGATCGCAGCCCAATCTCACAACCGCTGGATAGGAAAACTCATGGGTGGCGCACAAGCCGCCAACTATGCCCAATTCGTCTCTGACGTCTTTATGCTCATCCAATTGCTGAAGGAACCTGACGTGGATTACTTTGGACTATCATTCTACGCGATGGACGCCGTGTTCGGGATGTGCATGCTATTTAGGATGATGATCGTCTTATCGAGAATGGTGCCCTCGTCTCAGGATTTTCTCCAAGGTTTGAAGACCTATGCAACCTATGATACTCCTGTGAGAAAGTATATAGTCAAGGAACTCGGAGGACTGAGGATCGTTGGGGCGAAGCTTACCGGCTATACGATGCGACCATCGTCTGTCCCTACGGCTGTGAACGTTCTTATAAATTGGTATATTAATGCAGCCCTGTGGAAACGACCTGATGATCCTTCCAGAAGAACTTAAGTCATTATTCAACTCATGACAAATATGATTTCAATGATTACAAAATAGCGTAATAAAGCTGTGAAAAATAATCCATTTTAAATATATAAATAGTTAATTTAATTTTACGAGCTACGTAGTTTACATAAAATTAAGTAGAATGGGTAAATAAATTTAAATATGAGAAAAATAATTTAAACTTGATTGTAAATTCAAGACGATATGCATTCTTTTTAAATGTAAACTCTGTTCTGTATCTGTAAATGATCGTTGATGATCGTCTTCAAGAAATTGCTCAGTCCTCCTCTTCTTCATCATAATGGTCGTCCCTCAGTCCGGCCAGCTCAAAGTTTTTACGTCTTGGAGTTCGACATCCATCTAGCCTGTCGGAAGGTTCCATCCCAAGCTTGCAAACACACATTGAGAATCCTGCTTCACTTTGCCCTCCATCCCCTTGGCCCAATCCTCTCCCCCAAAGGCTCCTTGACACATATTGGCAGCTAGCGGTAGAGTGACACTTTTGATGGAAAGGCAACTCCAAATACACGCTTGCCTCGGTGGTCACCCTACATGACTTCCCTAACCTTTTCCGACACTCGTCACTGAACGGATCGAAGGAGAACTGGTCAGCATAGGTGCACACACAAGCTATTCCATCACATCTCAGCCCTTTGCTCGCATCACACTCCGTCACAATGGACACCTCTCCGCCTTGCCGAGGTATGGAGCACTTGTTGCCAAACTGGAGAAGGTCCACTTGCTGCCTCCTATGCTGTCCTCTGTAGCCGTAGCTGGCTGTCAAGTGAAAATGGGTTCCCAGGATAAATAGCAAAATGGAGGAAGATGTGAGTATGGAAATGTTTCGGATTTTTGTGCGGACAACTTCCGTCATTATCGTTATGATTTCTGTCCAGTGTGTGGAAAATTAATGTGAAAAATTGCAATTTAACGAAAATAAATAGGTTTCAAATATTTTTGCAAGCTCTGACAGAGTCAATACTGATCAGGAGAAGAGTCACTTTCTTTATGCAATGAGGAAGGGAAATGAGCACTTCATTTTATCCCCCTTTCCAATTTAGCGTATCTCGATGACATTTAATGAGTTGACTGCCGTTTTCTAAAGAAACTAATATAGCGTATGAAAAGATAGATTCATTTCGCTAAATCAAGATATTCACTTTCTATCTGATAAGTAACTAGCATGCGCCCGTCTTGAAAAACCTGTTGTCTCATTCCCCTCTCCTCCCTCCCATTATGCGAGGTGCACTTGCACTTGACAATGAATACTTTTTTTTAATAGACTGCAGACCGCTGCACTGCAAGTTACAATTTTTATGAAGGGTAGGTAACTAATTAGAGTGTGTTTGTTTACTTTAGATAATGTCATGCGTAAGTAGTTTAGAAATCTATGTGATCATATCCCAGTCTGATTATGCAGTAAAGAATATTTTCAAAAGCGAAATCCCAATCAATCCATTTTTTTTTCTTAAATGATTATTTCAGTGCTACTTATAACTCGACCGTCATTAAGAGCAACTCATATATCAGTTCAGGAAAACTGGATATGAGACTGATGATGCTAGGCATATTATGAGAAACGATGTGGATTGTGCAGTTTTGAAAAGATTAAAAAACCAAATTTCATAACAAGTAGAGTTGGGCTCCTAGATATGAACCACAGCAAGGCATCTCACTATTAAAACCCATGAGCATGAAACCAATTCATTATCAAATGTGGACGGTTCCTTGAAACTAATTTGTCAATAATTAAAATAAATATCATCCTTTAAAATCAATTTGTTATAAATTAATTAAATATGGAGTATGTAAAGGGTCAATTCAAACTCCTTTGACTTAAATTGAGATGAAACTTCCAATTCAGGGCTGTTCGCCATTACTACTACTAGAGTTCTGGTTGAACAATTAATTCATTAGTTTAAATCCTTTGCAAGTCCGTAAAAGGCAAATGACTTTTCGTATAGACAGTTGGGACTAATCCCTGCCACCACCACCACCGAGAGAAATTATCTCAGAACGGAATCCCTACGATGATGATGTAAAATGAATGATACCGATAAGGCGCACACGGTCTGAACAAGGCAAGGCCTTTGAAATGCTTCTTGACGAAAGGGAAAGTTTCGTTGAATAAGAAGGTATTGAGGAGATGATGGGATGACAGATGCACGCACACTTGCCTTCATTTCTGTTGATGGGATGAATGAATGAGAATGAAGACCTTTTATTCGAACTGCCATTGCCTAATCTGATTGATTTTGCATTGATGATGATGCAAACACGGATTTTTACAAAAACCAAATATCAACGTGTAAGTACCTTATTTAGAAAAAACCATTTGTATGAGGAAGCTCATCATCAACAGCTAAAGGGTTTCTCGGCAAGCAAGAAACATGTAGGGAAGATGAGAGGAAAGTCAGGGCTGAACCATGACGGTAAAAAAGGAAGGGGGAATTCCTTGTTAGCCATTGGCCATCGAGCTGGAGCAAATCCCGCCTCAAGACTGAGGAGCAGCATATAGCACGGCAGAAGCAAAACTTTCAGCATTATGCAAAACAGCATCCTCAATCCGCATATCCTCATCAGCGCAGCAGTCTTCCTTCCTTCCCATAGTTCACAATGTGAACTTCACATGCAGCCTCTTCCATGTAAGTTGAGCGTGGGAAGTTGAGTGAGGGAAGGGTTATCCAGTCTCATGTGTGCGGTGTGCGTGCACTGTTTCGATATGACCTGGACATGTTATGTGAAAGATGCGGATGGAGCGTAGCTTGGCAGCCCAGCGTCCATGCAGCGATCATCATCATCATCACCCATTCCATACCCATAGAGAACAAAGCTACTTGCAGTCCAGTTCCGTGGAGTTCAGTTGCAACTTGAGTTCATTCGCCGCTCGAGCACATTGTCATTTCATTGCCGGTAAAAAATTCTGCTCAGTCTGAGTTGTGAGATTTTTGGATTTGCGATTTGTGAGATTTTTCTTTGGATTTGTGATTTGCGCTTTTTTTTTGTGAGGACCACCACGAAGACAAGGTAAAAGTTTAATTTAATTGGAGATTAATTTAGCTTGATTAAATCGCGAATAATGAAGTTTAATAGGGTGATATTTTAGTGGTAATCAAGTAAGCTTGTCGAATGGGTTGAGGGCTGAGGGCTGAGGTGGTGGTAGTACCGTATATTTTAGTAGTGGGTAGAAGGTAGAAGTGTATTGAACCTAACACAGATTTAGCAGACTACTACACGATTAGTTCATAGTTATTTTCTTAATTTAATTGTACAATTTCAATCTGAGAATTGAGAAGACAAGGAATAACTATTGAGATCAAGTATAACAGCCATTAGTTAATGGGGTCAAGTTTCAAGTTAAATCTATATATAATTACGTGAATGGACCGGCCGGGGTGGAGGTGGTGTAACTTTTTAAGAATTTTTTAATTAAAGACAGTTGCGTAGGGTTAAGGTTGGCCTAGGGTGACCATATTTTTTCAACGAAAATATAGGACATTTTTACATAATCATCATCATCACCATTACAAAAAATATTAGTAAATGTTTGGGGTAAAATGAGAATAGCTGAGATAGAACAGATTTTTCTGAAGTCTAGTCTAGATTTTCAAATTTGTACTATTCCTGCCATAACTTAAAAAGGATGCAAGTTTTATGGTAAGGAATTTCAGATTCGAATTCAGAACAACGGTGCGGTCATTTTAGTACTAGTTTTGATCGAATCCGTGACAAAATGTGTGGCAGCGTTGTGTCTTTTTAAACTTACGATACTTGTACTTACATGCTATTACTTTTTAATCTGCACATTTTTCGATGACAGAATCCGCATATTTAGATCAAAGACCAAACTTACAACAATTTTTACTGCTTAGTTCGATCCTAATGCAAATAAAACTTTGGAAACAAATGCCAAATTTGATCGATTCTTCGCAAAAATACTAGAAATCTACTGGTCTTCCGGTGAGCAGTATTAAAATAATTAACTCTGCTGGCAGCTACGTGAACGAATCCAAGCAAAGACTTGTCTGCTGACTTCATGAGGCAAAACGTACTCAGAATATGCATTACACTAGCAACTACAAGCATTTTATAAAAAATGCAGTCGTTTTTTCAAAGATTAAATAGAGTGCAACGATAATTTGAACATTTTGCTTGTTTATTTTTTTAAGTTGGCGTTATTTATGAAAATATTTTGATGGAACTTTTAGACGAACTCAAAATATAGGACATAATCAGACCATATAGGACAGTCCTATATTTCCCGATTTTAGAGGGTCAAATATAGGACAGTCCTATTCCTATATAATATAGGACGGATGGTCACCCTAGGTTGGCCGATTGACTTGAAATTTGGTATGGGCGTACTACAGGGGTACTGGGTCATACTGGCGGGTTCAAAAAAAATTTCACCGACCCATACCACCCCCACCGTCGGAAAACCCATGCGGGTCCATTTTACCTTTTGAAAAAAATTATTGACCTCTATTATGTTCTTTAGACCTCCCTCTTCACGATGGACACAAAATTTGCATGGGCTGTTGGCATATGTGGTATTACCGGGAAGTTAAAAATGTCACATACCCACATCGGACTTTGTGTCACGGATTTGGTCAAAACTCAAAAGTGGTACCAAAATGACCACACGGATGCACTGAGTACAAATCTGAAATAATTTAGGGTAAATTTTATTTCCTTTTCAAGTTATGGCGGGTAAAGTACAAAATTCAGTGCAAATGTCTCCAATTTTGTACTTTACCCGCCATAACTTGAAAAGGAAATAAAATTTACCGTAAATTATTTCAGATTTGTACTCAGTGCATCCGTGTGGTCATTTTCCGTGACTCAAAGTCCGAGGTGGGTATGTGACTTTTTTAACTTCCCGGGGCAGTACTTGCTTTCTGAAAAATGCTTAATAGGGATTTTGTGTGTGTCAGACGTTGTTCCAAATTAAAGGTATTTACATGATTTAACTGTTGCTTAAGTAAGTTCAAACTTTGAACATGGTAACCAGGGCAACAGTTAGGCTAGGCTAAGTGTGACTCAATCTGCACACAGCGTGTGCTGGCGAAGTCTCGTGTATTTAAAATTATGATTTTTTTTTTTAAATATTTCTCGAACAAGTCGAATAGTTCGAAAAAATTGATGTTTAGAGCCAAGGGTGAAATCAGGTGTTCAAAAAGATCATAAAAGATGGGATAGTACTTCTAACTCTGTTCGAAACATTTGTGTACTTCTCGAACACAAGCTTTTTTAATTTTCTTTACCCAAATTAATTATTTCCGCATGCTTTTTTGTGTCGTTGATCTCGATGACTTTTTTACGAAAGGGGTCGTTGGAGTGTGACATGTCATTTGAAATGATCAAGCACAATATGTATTTGAATGTCTATTATAGATTTTTTATTTATTGCACACATGACCTAATAAAAATTTCTATATTTAATGTTAGGTTAGACTAGACCGTCAAGAGCCATGAAGAAATCAAGAGTTGGGATTGTTAAGAAAGGAGTGATCTCCTCCCTCGTCCGTGTCATTGGAAGACTTCTGAAGGATGCTAATCCGCAGACTGTAAAGGAGAACATTGCTGATGTTGTGACGAAACGTTGTGGGGAGAAGGACGGGAAGATCTTTGCTGGATGCTTTGAGGGGGATAAATGGGAACCTGAAGATGATTTAGTTAATCTGATTTACGACCGGATGATGGAAGCTGGTATGGATCAGAATGCACAGGAAAGAGTTGAACCTGAAGCTGCTGCTGTTGAACCTCTCATGAAACGGGCGAAAATGGATGAAGTCATTGCTAATGTGGGTAAAAAAGACCCACCAGAAACAAGCAGCGTTTCGACTAAAGACGACGATGAGGACGATATTCAGGTGGTTTTTGTTGGGGAAAAAAAGAAGCCGAGCAACATCCCGAGAACGAAGTTGATCATGATTCCGAGCACGAACTTGAGCACGATCCCGAGCACAAACTTGAGCACGATTCCGAGCACAAACTTGAGCACGATCCCGGGCACAAACTGGAGCACGATCCCGAGCACAAACTTGAGCACGATCCCGGGCACAAACTGGAGCACGATCCCGAGCACAAACTGGAGCACGATCCCGAGCACAAACTTGAGCACGATCCCGAGCACGGACTTGATCACGATGCCGAGCCCGGATAATTTGACCTCTGAAGCCGCTATGCAGCGTCTACGTATTCTAATTACTGAAGCCATGCAAATGCGACCAGGTGATGAAGAAGGAATCCCTTTAGAGAAACTGAGACAGCTGAATCAATTGAGGGAATTCATGAGAACGGGTAGTAGTGTGAGAGTTAGTGTAGTCCCAAATCCTTTATTAACGTCTACTACTACTACTAATCATCAAACACAGGACTTATCTGGAGAGGACGCTAACAAGAACGTTCCGACTTCAAGCGGTACTCATCGGGAAGATTTTAATTCTGAGAAGTTGAAAACTTGTGAGGACGAATCTAACGGCAACGTTGAGGATTCCACTTCTACCCAGGCAATCAGCATTATGGAAGAAGTCGATGGTACTAGTGAGATGACTGAGCTGACCCCTCCAGCTAGTCCAGTGGAAACACTCGATGAAGAGAATGCTGTTGGTGGGAGCAAATGTGTCCCAGTTGATGCAGGTAACTAGATTATCTTCATTTGCTCTGAAGTATTTTTATATATTATTTTAATAGTATATTAATTACATCTTACATTATATTATAATTTAAAAAATATATTTTCAGGCCTCTACCAAACCTTGGACGAGTTGATGAACACCCCATTGGAGGACTGGTTCAAAAATTCAAAACTACTCGAATTACCTTTTAAATACGAAAGTACAGCGATTGCAAACGCGATCTTCGAGTTAATAAGCAACACCGAGCGTTCAGATATTGAGGCCGAAATGATAATAGAATTCTCACTGACTACTTGTGCACTCTTACCCCGGTTTGTTTCCTTGCTTGCTGTCATGCGACATTTGATGATGACGTATCCCGTCAAATATCAGCACTTGTCTGCAATATTATGTGAAAAATTTTGTGAGAAAATAACTGGGAAGGGTGGGGAAACGCTCATGGGCAATGAAAGATTCATGGTTCATGTTGGAAGGTTCTTTGGGGCTGCGTTGAAAGTCTGTCAGGGTGTGGACATTGAAGCTATCGTTGTAACTGTAGCTGGGGTGAAAGGGCCGTATATTTACTCTTTAATGTATGGCATGTTATCCAGTGACAACGAAGGGGTATTAAATCTTACTACAGGAGTCAGTGGATGGGAAAATTTGGATCTTTGGGTCAGGGGTGTACTCGTCACTATTATGAGGGGGTCCAGCTTCAGTCACTCCATGTGGAGGGGAGCTGTTAAAATCTTTCTAAACACTTTAGGGCTGGCTAGCTTGGTTCCGGCTGACTTGAATTACGAAAAACATCTTCTTGGGATGTTGAAAGAGGTCATCGAAATTAAAAATGAGGAGGCGCTAAAGAAGGGTAGGAGGATCATTGCTATGATGATGGTGCAAATTGGGTGGCCCTGGCTTAGGGAAGCTGCCGAGGGACTGTTTGGAGAATGTGAAGGGTTGTGGAAGACGTCGGCAATTAGCGATGGAGCTTTTGGAGAAGTAGTTTTGAAAGGTGTTGGTAAGTAAAAATGTATTAATGTTGAGTTATAATTTGTAAAAAAAGGTTTAACTAATGGCTATAGATTTTTGTCATTTCACTTCTAAACTCTAAAATGGCTCAATTTTTGTCCCCACTTTCGTGTGTAGGTACTGCGGTTGCTTGGATGAGGAAAGAAAATACTCCTGAAAACCTGACTGAGTTGAAGCAACTTATGGCTAAATACATGGATGCGGACTGTAAGATAACCTTCATTTCGATACATTTTATAACTAAATAAACTAAATAATAATAAATCTCAGTAAACTAAAAAACTTCTGTTTTGTATCTTGTTTGCTTTAGATCCACCCAGTATTCAAGTCGCAGCAGGCTCAGCACTTGAGCTCTTGGAAAAGGTCGTACTCCGCTCACCCGGGAAGCCACTAGTGCACTGGACTTACGCGAAGATCGATGAATCACTTCGAGGGGAAACCCAGAAGGTTGCCAGTGGTTCAAATGGAGATAGCTTTGACAGGGATGAGAAAAAGGGTGATACGGCTGGCACTTCATCTGGGCAGTGGTAGGATTATTCGCGTTCTTAGTTTACTTCTTTGATACCTCTTGTTCTGTTGTCTCTTTTTAAATTTATTTAAAAAATATCTACATTTAAAAAAAAACTATTGTATTTCAATGAAGTTGGTTTACAAGGAATGTTGTTGTTGTTATAGCTATAACATCTCACAATAATTTAATCTTTCCTGATTTGTGTCGGGATATGCGTCAAGCCAGGATTATCAAGACCATGTGCTTTTATACCCGCTTCAAAATACATTTTTAATTATTCACAAAATATAATTGGGTCAAAAAAAAATTGTAATCAATAAATCAAAATTCAGTCAATCATTTAAATCTCACATCCATGCAGAAAATCTCTGTCATTTTTTAAGTCTGTAGTTTATAGATTCATACTCGGTAAAAATTAATTCTGTTTCGAGAGAAAGCATTTTAATTGGACAAAATTTCTTTTCCCTATGATATTAGTAGTACGGCAAACATGACGAAAATATTAATTTGGCAAACATTAATTGCATGTCTAAATCAACAATTAAAAAAATCAGTTTCCTCATACAAAGAGAGACAGAACTGCAGAAATATATTGTCATCCCTCACATCTATGATTATTCGCGTTCTCAGTTACTCCTTTGATAACTCTTGTTCTGTTGTCTCCTGTTTATATTCATTTTAAAAAATATTCATATTAAAAAAACTAATGTATTTACCAACATTATCATTTGTTGCATTCATGCGAGCATTAAATTTTCTCATCTATTTTTGTACTTACCTATAAGCAACAACGATGTTTAGATCTTGAATTAGTGTTATTCGTTTTTCGAGTTGTACTATAACTTCCCTTGACACAAATTCCCTTTCCACAAAGGAAATTCCACTGTTCATCAAGCATCAAACAAAGTTGAAATGGAATTAGGAATGGCACGTGCGTTCATAATAAACAGCTAATTACAACTAAGCCTAAAATCTATTTTGAATCATTATCAGAACAAGTAGAACCAAGTGATTCGAGTCCAGATCTAGCATCAACAAATTCCATGGCATTCAAGTAGGCATTCATTTCATCTACCTAACAAAAAGCTCCATGCATGAGCAGCCTTCATGCAGAAGAAGGACACGCTTTGAATCATTCTGCATGCGATAAGTATGGGTTGCAAAGCTGTGCAACATCCATTTCTGTTGGGAATATGTAAGGAGAATGGACACTGCAAATCGTTTCCTTCACCGCCTTTATCTCTTTCCTTCCATCCAGCTCTGTGCTGTCTCTGTATTAAAGCTTCTCTTGTATCAGATGCACGAACTGCAGACAAAGTCAATCCGGAATTTGTACTTATTCGGCAACAGCATGCAGCAGCGCAGCGTTGCTTGATAAATGATAAAGCATGATGTGATTGCTGAAGTTTAAGTTAATTAAAATAAATATAAAAATGTATTTGAACTAATTAAAACAATCGTTATATTTGTATTAGTGCATGTTTTCTTAAACATGACGAAAATAAATGGACTAATGATCAGTTGACAGAGTTGCATAGTATGGGAATTTAATGGATACTAGATGATTAAAAAAATATGCATAGCAATTAAATTCCAATTATGGTTATCATATTTCACTGAGAAGAAGGTGGTCAGTGTTTAAATCAGTCTTAAGAGGTTGGTATTAATGTGATCGAACATATAAAAGGAAATATGCTATATTGTACTTTCATATGCAGCCGGGATCATAAGTATTAATTAACGTTAATTATATGGTTCATAGTATTTTGTTTTTATAATTTAAAAGATTTAACTTGGAAATTTTATGAAACTCATGGCATCATGACATCATGTACTAGTACCCCTATGAAAAATCATTTCTGTGAGGAAGCCCATCAGCAGCTGCAGCGCAGTTCGTCCAAGTCAAGCTGGAGCATTGAGATCCGGCCTCAAGACATGAGAAGCGGCAATGTTTCTTGGCTAAACAAAACAGTCCAGCCAGATGACTGCGACTAGCACACGGTCTGTGTTTGTTAGAATTCCAAATTCCAATATAAAACCTAAGACAAGCAATCAAGTTATATTTAATTTAAGTATGTAGTAGTGTTAGTATCATTTAACAGTTTTTCAATGTTAAATACGAAAGAGAGCAATTAGATCTGTGCCATGTTCCATCCCTTTCGTGACAGTTATTCTGTTGTCAGTTGAGAGCTAGTAGCGGATATTAAATGTTGAAGTTGAGTAAACAAAGTTAGCAAATCTTTTAAATGACGGTGGGTAGGGAGTCCTGATCGTGAAAAGGAGGCTTTCTGATTGATTATGTCTTCGATAATTTAGGAGGACAGACGATTTTCTACGCGCAATTATTTTAAATTAAATGTTATCATCTAAGCTCATTTTCCGGAGAGTGAGAGTACCTGACATCAAGGTAAGATTTAAATGTAGTAAAACAAATTATTCATTCATATAGTAACATTTTCATAATGAAAATTTCATTGGTTAATTGGTTTGTCAAATTGTTTACATTTTGGGAAAGGTGAAAGGAAAGGTGTTTTCTGTTGTTGAGCATTAGTAGTTATAAAAGTAACGTTTGACTCTAATTTTCCCAGGTGCTTGTGACAAGAGAGGTTCACCGGAGTTATTATGACCTGTTGGGGCTGACCCCCAAGGCGTCGCAGGCAGACATTAAAAATGCGTACTATAAGAAGTCAATGCTCTATCACCCAGATAAGGGAGAGGTAAGTTTACCAGAAGTGGTTTTAAGTTAAAATTATAGTTGGAAATATAACTATGGTAATGTTATTACGACTTGCTAATTTTTTTGCAATTATTTTGCACAGGGAAATCCGGAAAAGTTTCGAGAGGTCACAACAGCGTACGAAATCTTAGGAAATCTTAAATTGAGGCAAATGTACGATAAGGGATTATTACCTAATACCGGTGGATTCATACCAAAAACCGAACCTGTTCAGAGGAAGCCTGACCCACCTAAACCCACAAATGATAATACCAAAGCTCGAGCAAATCAACATTTTTATCAAAACGTAAGTAATAAATGATCATTTAAATGCCACTCATTTATTTTTCCGGTATTTCACATACAACCCTTAAAATAAGCCTGTCGTTTGTCATGTATTGCAAAGTATATAGTCATTCTTAATTTGTAATAGTGCAATCCGTAGCTAAATATATTCTTTCATGATTAACTTTCAGGTAAATAGTCAAACTTTTGATGAAACTCTGAGAAAGAAGCCGTTCACTGGGAAAACCGCGCAGTATGACTTTGACGCATGGTAAGAAACCCAATCAATATACTGAATTGTGACGATAAAAATAATTTCATTACGTATTTTTTTTTTGAATTAGCAGGACCCACGCTCATTATAAAGAAGGCTTCACCAAAAAGCAGACTGCACAGAGAAACGTGAGAGCGAGAAACGAGAATGTGGAACAATTGAAAAAAATGGATGCCATTGTAACTGTAGGCTTGTTTTTGCTCGTGGGATATATCGCATTCTTCCAGCAATGGGCAAGCCATGGTCAAGATGTCCATCGTTCGTACAAGCCGAAAGATAACTGAGTTCTGTTGTAAAGTTAAACTATAAAAATATATATAGAGCTAGTCCAACTTTGAGTGTATATTTAGCTATATATTTAAGAGGAACGTAATCACACTTTTGTAGAAAAGTTATTTTATTGAACGCAAGCAAATTAAATCAGATTTGTAAAATACGGAACCTGAAAGATATTTTGTATTGTATTTGCATACCTGATACTATCTGTAATTCAACCAAGCACCATGTCCGGTTCATTAATGATGATGGTTGTAGTTTACTAAAAAGAAGAAGAATGATCCGTTTTTAAGGAAATAAGCATTTACATTTATAGATTAAACATTAACTATATCTATACATGGCCGTTTAGATATGAATTTCTAAATTAAAATCTTTAGTAATTTAAAGTTTCAAAACTTTTCAATTAAAAAAATATGAGTTGGTCGCCATACGTTGAGCAAAACTATTAGTATAAGTCACGATGTTGGAAGGCTCAAGGAAAAGATAGATGAAATCGTTATTTTCGTATATTTATGTACTGCAGATTATGAGTGTAGTTTAGGGTAACTGTTTGTTTGGAAGTATTTGGAAATACTCTGAAAGGCTTAGAAAGCAATGAAAAACCGAATATGAAACGTTTGATCCCTCTTTTGTATTACGGTTTCCAAATCCCATCGTGGCTCATGACTATACCTACTTTTTTAAATTTAAAATAGTGATTATCTTACTTGTTTATAATTCCATGCTTGATATTTCTACTAGGCCTTATTTAATTTACTTCAATTAATTTTAAATCATTGGAATCCTCAAACAAATTTGAAACTCCGGTTACCTCCATCATAACATAACTCGTTAGATATACCTGTACACTACAAAAACTGGATAAAAATTACCTATGATTCTGATACTCCTTACATGGAGTGTGTAATATCCTCATTTTATACGATGTACATACATACCTTGTCGGGCGGAGAACTCTAGTGGTCCACTGGGACCAACTTTTATATTTTCTCGTTGGAATTGGAAAGAGAAAACCACTTCCTTTACATCTCCGCTCGGATCATCGGCACTACCTATTTAAAGCGTAAATGCTCATCCTAGACAAAAGAACATGATAGACCATCAAACACGATGACTTCATAAGTGCACTCATATATGCACTGGGCAACAATGCAGCTAACGCCAACTCCTCACATTTCCCTTCCCCCGGTCTAGCGTCATAACATAACCATATCCAAGCAATGTGTTGGATTACATGGTGAAAGCAAATGATAACTTTTTCCTATCAGCATATTATGTTGTTAGCCATCCCCCGTCAGAATGGGCCATTATGGAGGAATGTAAAGTAGGCATATTGTGTTTCATTTCCTCCACTCCATTATGAGAAAAAATTGCCGAGGCATTTTCACACATTATCCCCAGCTCCCATACAATTTCACAATTGGGCTTGGTGGAGGAATAAGAAGCGAAAGTTTTGGGGGCGATGAAGATCATCATCATCACATCACCTTCTCTCGACGGCTTGATGGCTTCCTGTTTTTATTCAGTCAATTTGTTTCCTATGAAGTGAGTGGTGGTGGTGTCTTGGCTTGGAATGGTTTTTCAACCCACACCTTCCTCCCTAACAAAACAATGAGAGGGGTATATTCATTCCTCTCATGAATATATTATTTTGGCTTCCATCTTTATTATATTATCAATTGACTGGAGTCAATTTCCCCCCTTAAGTAGAATAACTTGAAATGAAGGGAGACGATATACCGTCTTATATTCTTGCAAAATATATTTTTGCACACGAAAATAGAAAGGAAAGTCATTTATATTGATGAATGAATGGAAACGGAAATGCTGGGATAGAATCCTGAAAAGATACGCTTATGTTGTTTCCAGAGAAGGTGCAATTCCTCTCATGAATAATAAAAGAATAAAAAAAATTCATAAGAATCTACCCTTCTTCAAGAGATGATACGCTCAACATTTTACATTCTAAAAAATAGAAAAAAACACAGAAAATGTTGAATTGTAATATTTAAAGATAAATTGGAGATAAGAGACTGTTGCTCTGAATGACTTAGTGAAAGAAATGAGAATTAAGGAAGCCCACTCCTCTAAGCCTCTTACTCTAAAATGGGTGGAGGGAGGCGACTTAGACAAAACCAAATAGTAGGAAATCCGCAGATAGATAGGTATTATTGCATTTTCACTTCCTCTCCGCTTCACAATTGAATGCAACATAATCAGAATGGGCTATACACATATACAGTTTCACCACCGGATTTCATTGTTGTTGGTTTTGAAGCATGGAAACAAATTTTTACGCTTGGATTTAAAAAGAATGAAAAACTCGAATCCGTCTCAATACTCACTTTACGGAATGAAAGCATTGGCAAGTGAAACACATTTTATTTGATATCATCGACACTCCTCCTGCTGACTCATCCCCTTTCCCCAGTCTATTTAAAGAGGGAAGCAGACAGTTTGTTTAGCCTCCGGTGAGAAAGCAGCCGGAGTACATTGAAATAAAAAGGGAAAACTGTAAGTACGATTATTCCCATTTACAATGTTTGTGTTTCAGTTGGAGTATTACATTATGAAGAGAAAAAAATCTTGCCTGGATACGATACGACCATAATCCATTTTTTTTGTTTCTTTATTTTTCTTCTTGGAAGAACTTAAGTGGGGGGTAAAACCTTCAATATTGTCACTTTACTTTGTTACTGGAACAGAGTGAAAAGCCAGAGGGTAAGCCATCGAAAAAAAAGGAGATTTTCACTATATTTTTTTCTCCTTCCTTCTCTCCATCCTCTGTTGGTAGGGTTCTCTCATACTCTCTCAAAGCTGTCATTAGATGCCTCCCCATTCTCCATTTTCCACAATCACCTAATCCATATACATTCAACTCTTCGACGATTACGATATGAGCTTGGATGATGGACTAGAGAAAATGGGGTTGTTAAGGAATAAACTTTTCTACAATTCCACCTTTTCTTTAAAAAAAAGTAGTAAAAAAATCTCCTTCCTGTACATTTATGTGATGTGAGATACGAGAAGTTCATGCCATGTCATACAATATCATCATCATCGTCCTCGTCATGACGATTTTTTTCCTGCTTTGGATGGATCCAGAATTTTTTCTTCTTCATTCTTCAAGAATAGGTATATAAAGTTGGAGTAAAATTGTTTTTATTCTTTTTTATTCCAACTTTCTCCAACCCGTTCCAAACTTAGGTTTACTACACTCGTGTGCCCTCTTTCTCCTTTTAGCGTGTGATTCCAACGGTGAAGAAGAAAAACTTGTGGTATATAATGGAAGGGGACAAGGACCACGGGAGCAAAGGATAAGATTGAATGAGTGACTGAACAAAAAAATCAAATAGGGCGACGGCACAAAAAGGGGGTAGGTACGAGAGGAACGACCAGAAGAGAAAAAAAAATGATGAAAAAACCAAAAAAAAAAATCTCTTTTTTTCCTTCAAACATTTTCATTCCACTCCTTCAACTTTCCATCTTCCTATATCAGGAAGACGACATGATCATGGCAAGAAGTGAGACGGGAGAAGTAAAAACATCCTCCTCCGCTCTAAACTCATTCTTTCCACTTTTCCTCCCGTACTTAATCCCTTACTTTTCTTCCTGGTCATGAACAGATAGAAACTAAAAGAAATAAAAGGGGGGAGAGGACGAAGGAGCCTCTTTAAAAAAAGGAAAGTGCATACGGATAGTTAGCCATGTTAGCTTCCACTACTTTCATAGTTTAGTAGACACCAGGGAAAAGTTTCCATTGGAAAAAAGACAACGCGGTATAGGGCTATAGTTCTGGAGGGAAAAAAATGGAAAACTTTCCATATGGAATCACAGTGGTGGAGGTAAATGACGACGAGTCATGATGATCATGATCATGGTGGTGGAGGGAGTCTTCCTTGAAGATCTTTTTTTCTTCCTTGGTTCCAATGAGTTGAGTGACTATACACAAAGGAGGGAGACGTTAAGAAAAGACATGAAACCAAAAGGAGGATCCCGATTTCCCTTTGTTTGAATAACGGAAGGAGAGATTTCTCCACATTTTCGGGCGAAAAAAATGGGGATGCCTATAGTTAGGATGCTGATATGTGTCTAGTTGGATATAACTTTGTTATCGGTGTAAGTAAGACAGATCAGGGAGGCGAATGAAAATGAAACTAATAGCGTATTACAGCGGGGGTAGTAATAGCTCAAGAAGTAGTTACCAACTCATGAGGGAGACTCCCGACTAGAAATAAAAATATAATGCTTGTACTTTTCTCTACTTTTGGGGAACAGAGCTTTTTTAAGGTTTCCTTTTACTTCACCTACATTAGGAGCAATATAAGAGGAGATATCAAAGGAATGGGGAGGATGGATAAGGAGAGTATAATGGAGGCAACGTGATTCCGAGCAAGTTGAGGAGATACTTTTGAGTTAAAGTTGAGAGTTGAGTTTAAGATTTTTTTCTTCTTCTACTTTCTCCTTCTCATGTTAGCTTCCTTTGGAGAAAGGGAGATCTCACATCAATTATTCGGCTAAATGACACTTTACCCCCGGTTCAGCCCTTCATCAGTGCATATCAACATTTTCTTAGGAGGATGGATGGATCCTATTTTTTGTTTTACAAGTTGCCTTACAACTTTTCAGGGAGGGAAGTGAAAGTGGTGGGAATTACAGGAGAGGGAGGGACCATAACCTTCTGGAAAGTGGGCAGAGATATATACAATTTACAATTCCCAATACTGTCGTGTACTCCCATTTTGTCGTAATGTTTGTAATTGTTACAATGTTGGGCTGACGGTGTGTTAGCCATTGTAATGAAAACTGATGTGGATTATGTCTCCTCTGGTGTTATGCTGGCTGCTGGGTGATGAGAAGAGAATGGAAGGGAATGACTTGAGGAATGAGGATAAACGGAGGAAAGTTAAACTTAACTTATGTTCTTTTGTTTAACTTGACTGGGATAACAGAAATAGAAGAAAGGGCTTTCAATGACGTTCGAACGGTGATGATGATGATGAGGACTTGATAACATCTAAATTTCTACCTGGTCGTGTGTTTGAAAAAACTTTAGAAATATAGTAATCTAAATTTGATGACGTTTTCGGATTAAATTCATGTCTCAACACCGTTCATTAATCGGCACTCTACGGAGTGCATGTTCCTTCCATTCAAAAATGCAAATGTGCACATGAGCTGAAATTAGTCTGTTAATTATCTTCCGATTTCCTTAACTTGACTCGTATTTGAAATACATTACTACATTAGCAACGTTAAAAGGTTCGTTGGTTCCCAAAAGTAAAACCCAGTCACGGCTATCCTAACCACCCCGATAACCAAATTACTTCCAAACCAACCAAACCAGTGTGGAATTGATGGCCCATCATCACGCAATCTTATAAGTGTGCAGTATGCAGTTTTCATTTAAATGGGCAATCATGGGCTCAAAAATTTCAATAAAACGCACCACTACTTAAACTGCTGAGTAATGACTATAGTTTTGCTTATCTTTTCATCATCATCCCAGTTTTCTTATCATTATTATTATTCAACTCACCCAAACCACATGTAATGAATATCAATATCTGGAATTGGTCATTTTCGCATTCATACACCACAGCATAAACTTTTTATATTTATGTTCGTCGTTCGCTCAGCCTCGAAAACTGATATACTTACACTTTTTATTCTTGGATGCATTTACTTCCTCTCCTTTTTTATACCTTTTTATGCTTGGCTAAAGCCCCACTAGATTACATTCTTTCAGCTTTTCGAGAACAATCAACAACAATCCCTGGAATCCACAAAAATCACGAACAAGCGAATAAAAATAGTTTGGAATTTTTTCCCCACACATGAAATTTCTTGACTAGAGAGCCACACAACCATCTTGGATCATAGGCTATGAGGATGACATATAGCATAAGTATACACGGATACAAAAGCAATTGGTAAGAAAAATAAGATATGTGACGAGAAGATTATTTCACTTGACTTGACGTTGCGTTCATGTATGCTACATGATGAAAATGGTTGACGATGACGATACATATGACGACGACATAAGAGTGCTCCATGTCATTTATAAAGATTTTTTTCCTTCTGTTGTTGTTTGGCTGTGTAGGAAATGGGATTTATTGGGCAAAACGAACTTTGCTTGTCAACAGGGATTATGTTTCCCGTTAAAACTTATTCTCTCACTTGCTCCTTCTTTTACTATTTTCCCCGACTCTAAATGTCTCGTCTCATGTCTGACGACTTAAGAAAAAAGATCAAATATCCGCGTTTCCTCTTAAAAATCCCAATTTACTACTGTCATGTGGACGGGGACGCTGGTGATGATAATGATTAGAAAAGTGTTGATTTGACTTGACGTACGGGTTGGATATTGTTTTAGTGTGGGTAAAGTGGAAAACAGGCTATTAAAATATCACAAGAGTTTTCTTGATGATCTCATCCAATTTAGCAAAAAAAATAATAATAATGATAAAAAATAACGCGAATTGTGAACCTTTCATGACTTTTGCTAAAACAACGTGGCTTTGTTGTAAAATTGCCAATACGTTATTTCAAACACTTCAGAAGCATCTTAACTTTTGAATTGAGAGAGTTTTCAAGTTCCTTGAAAGATATATATACAACTAACCGATGCGTCAGCACTGGGTGGGTGGTCTGAATATGATTTAATTAGGCTTGGAACTAGAGCATCTCAACGCGCTTACGCAATGCCTTCTGCATTCCATCATGATATAAACATAATGTACAATGAGCTTCTGTTCTTCATCCTGACTCTGGCCACGACTGATGATGGCAAGAGGGAGTACATTAAATATATCCATAATGTCGAAAAGAATGAGAAGAACTGTTTGTCAAGAATGGCTAATGGCTACGCAGAGACTATGAGTGGCACTCGTTTTGTTTTGGATTTGTACCTAACATGAAATTAGTCTGTGTAAAATAATAAACACTTGAAACTTACAATGAGTTTAATTGATTCTGTTTATTAGGCAGTCACTTTGCAACAACTTTTATGATTCATAAACTAATGTCATATTGCTCTTTTCGTATCTCATGCCTCATGCACATTAAATGGCAACAAGTAGCTTGGGTGGATTAATTCGTGTATTTGAAATCAACGCGATAAATTTCTTATGAGTTTATAGTTAGTTCTCTGAAAATTTACAGCCATTTGACTTACGTAATTATGCTCACCCCTACAATTTTGCTGGAGTGAGCGTGTCATTTGTCCAATAAATATAATGACAAGTTGCATAAACAGCTCTGAGGATCTGCTAAATCAACATACTGCAGAATCACTAGACTCAGCATCTTCCTTATAAATACAATTGTTTCTGCTTTTTCTCAAACAATACTTTCATTATTCAGCTTACCCATGTTCTCTCCCCAGCTAAACATGAACACGGGCTAAGTAACAAATTTAAACACTTAATTTAATATCGGAATCGGACCAATCCACTCCAACACGTTTTTTTTATTAATAGACCGCTATTGCATCAACAACAACCAGAAAGCTAAAATCCCGAAACCTTTAATCCGACTCAACCCCACAGTATTTACTATATGCCTATGGAAGTAAATAAAAGTGAAGCTTCGCAAATCCGCATCCAAACCAACCAACCTGTTTTTTAACAACAAAAAGTATTTAACTTTTCCCATTAAGCTTGGCTCACAATATTGTGAGCCAATCTTTGTTCCCCTTTCCCCCCAAGTGGGATCTATCCCAGACCATATTGCTAATTCCAACTGACCCGCGATATGCTCAATACCACACGCACGCCTGTACAAGCCACAGCCCCCCATATTCCACCGAAACCATCAGAACAAAGCGTGTTTTTAACTTTTATTTATAGTCACAAAACAATAAAAAAGGAAGAACGAAATAAAAAACTAGCATGTTCACAGCAACAGCATCATCACATTACATCACATCTCCCAACAGAACAAAAAATCCAGTTAGTCTGTCAGCACCTTTTTTTCGCAAATGGACAAAGAACATTTTTTTCTCCTTCCCGAGGAATGAAATGAAATGAAACGTGCCCATGTAAAAAAAAAACCTACAGCTCAACTAAAACGAGATGAAGATGAACGTAGAAGAACAAAAGTAAAAGTTATTGCACTCGTCTTCATTTCAAAATAACAAAGTGCTGGTGGGTGGTGGTGGTGGTGATGCCGATGGTCGTCGTCACTCCTATCTGGCATCACCACCGTACACAGAGAGGAAGTTATTTGGTGCGAGTGACTGACCCTTTTGGTTAAAGTGCACAGTCAAAGAAAATCGTAAAAAATGGTATTAGTCTCGAATGTCGAATTTTATGTGGGGACGTTTCCCCTTTTCCCTCTCTGTCCATCTGTGCTTATTTTCATGAGGAGAGAGGAGACGCGATGATGACTTCACTTTCTCTCTCCTACATCCAGCCTTTCTGTCCTGTCTTGCTTTCTCTGGACAGTTTCATTTTGTTCGGAGCGGGGATGGACATGTGATATATTTGGTGTATGACTGACTTCACTTTCCTAAGTATTAACCAGTGACCAGACCTACCACCCGGTCATCCATTCACTCAGCTTGATTTAATTTTATATTTTTTTTCAGAGAAAATTGTAAACAGCTTTAGTCATTTTTTTTCTCTCGCTTACGGGGAAATGAGAAAGTGCTATAAAGTTAATCAGCTTTCACCAAGGGTCAATCCGGATTACGACCTTCGTTGTTGGTTCTTCATATTATGGGGCTTTGGTACTTCTTCTCAATTTCTCATTCCAATATGAATTCCCAACTTGCCTAAAAATTCCCTCCAAGATGGTTAAATGTTATTATTTAAGCTGAAATGTAAAAGTACCTGTGCACTCTGCATGGTTAACTATAACTATAGGAAATCATCATAATCATCATCATCATCATGATATGAGCCTCATCATCGTAAACTGGAACGTAAAGTGTATTCAGGAGAAGAAAATCGTTGAGGGGAAATGAGTAGGGTAAAAAAAAAAGATAGAAAATAGTCATCACCACATCACATCACCCATCATCATTTTCTTTAGTTTCCCTAGTCATGTTTATGCTACATTTTCTTTATTTCATTTCCTCCCAGCTTTCCTCCTTCCACCCAAGCAATAATGCAATGACGATTGTATCATGATCATGATTACGAAGATGATGATGAAAGCCAGTTTGTTTCAACTTGTTCCAAACTGACTGTTTTGCTTTCCCAGCAAAAAGAAAAACTTCCTCCAGGAATTTTTCTTGTTTGCTGAAATGTTTCTTCATGAATGGAATGAGAGGGTGGTGGGTGGGTGTATTGGCGATGGTGGTGGCATTTAAGCCTTTATTCCTCTTCCTATTTTTCTCAGTAATGCATCCCAGGGTAAATACAAGTGTAGTTGGAATAGTTGGCCAATTCATTCCAAACAAGCGTGTGTATGACGTTTCCTTGAAAAAAAAAAAGTGGAATGGAATGTGACTTGATAGCTGATAGTGTGGTGGTTTATATTGCTGCATCAGCAAGAAGAAAAAAAACAGTTTATATCTTTGTCTGTCTGGCTACCACTTACTTCCTGTTCGAATGGCTAAGAATGTTTTCCTTCATGGTCAAGGCTCCTCTCTTGAAGTATTTTTTTTCGAGTCAGCTTGGCGACTCTGGAGTGAGGACGGCGAACGACCGGGATAGTATGGGTCGTGCATGTTTTCATACATGACTTGGCATTGCATTCCAAAATTCCAACGTTGTTTGCCCAAGACAAGCCTTATAATTCTCCTCGTGGCTTATGTTATCTTCATGTTTTCACGTTCCTGATATGATGATGATGATGCCACAATGCTAAATTGCAATTGGAGTGATAAGCCAGAGAAAAAGGCAATATTTTATTATGCTGGGCTGGGAAAAGATAAACTAAATGGAAATGACTACGGAGGGAAATGCCATTGCACTGTAATTACACTGGGAAAACGTGTATGGCTAGGATTAAGACTCAAATTGACATTCACTTTTACGACATTCCTTTCCACTTTTTACACTTGGGTTTGATGACCAATAAAAAAATCATCGGTTGGGGATAGTTCAAGGGCGAAAGGGAGAGGGAGAATGCATTTGGGTTTACTCCTTGGATAGCCAATCCATTGAGAGCAATACCATTAAGTTGTTTCGGGAAATAAAAGCTCCCAGTTTTTTGTGGAATTCGCTAATTTTTTAATGGCCCACGCCCTTTCAAAATAAGTCTTTAGCCATTCCTCAAACTTCTTCCTAAGTTTCCGGAACTGAGAAAATTCTGTCAAAAATTGTTTTCTTTCTCATCTGTCATAATGTCATATTCTTGACGTTTGTCTGCGTCGCATGACAATATCAATGCATTTTTTCTTCGTTCTGAGATGTAACCACAACTATATTTTATTTATGGCTTGGACAAAACATACGAATTTTTTGCCCTCCGCACATCTCCCAAAGTCCCACCAATAAAAATTGCGTAAGGCAATTACTTCCCTTTTGGAGAAATTGCTTGCGTCTCCATTTCCTCCTTCCTCCCACGAAATAGTTTTCTCTTTGTTCAAGTTTCTCTCTGACCTCGCAGCCTGTTTGGGAGAATTGATGCGACGTATCATAACCGAACCTATCTCCCCGTTTGGAAGATCCTTTTTCCCTTCTCATACCTATCCATTTTATATATGCCCCTCCACCAGTAAAAAAAAAGATAGTTTGGACTTGGTGTAAACAATCCGCTACCGGAAAAACAGAAAAAAAAACGTTACCCTTCATCTTTTCCACCGTCTCTGATCCACTTTCTGCTTCCGCAGTTTTGTTTGATGTTTTACTTTTTGCGAGGAAAAAAAACAGCCGCGATATGACTTGGAATCCATTTCCAACCCGGAGAAGGAAACAGGTTGTAAAAGATGAAGAAGATATAAAAAAACGTCCCATCCCGTCCATTTATAGCCACACCAGACCACTCGTTTTTTATACCCCTTCAATACCAAAAATCCTCATCTTTTCCCCGAAGTGAATGCGCATAAAAATATATAGGGAATGCAATGCTGTTATAAAAGAGCACACAAGATAGGATACAAACATGGCATGTGACACTATAAACAACTCAGGAAAGGGGCCCATCCTTTACTTCAATTCTCGGAGAAATTAACGTCCTCCGTCAAACTTCTCATAGTCAGAGGGAAGATAAGTAAAGACATAAATATATTTACAAACTTTCCCCACATTGGCAAATATATAGTCTGTCACGAGCCATTTTACGCGAATTGTAATTTTTTTTTCGTCGTTTTCGAGGAAGAAAATTTAGGCTTGGGTTTATTTTTCTGGAACGAACAGGGCAAAAAAAAAGTAGAACTGGCGCAAAGCTAGAGTGAGTACTGACACGGAGATGGGTTGACAGCCGAAAATGTGATCACTTTCTTCCATTTGATTTGAATAGAGATGTCAACGACAGTCATTCACTTAAAGCACTTTTCCCCCGTTTCCCGTATATCTTGTCTCCGGTTAAGTTTTGATTTTTTATAGGGAGAATAATAAATGGGAAGATAAACGGAATTTGAAATCTGTCCTCGTTATCTCACCCAAACCAAACCAAGCCACTCGAAACATTAGAAATGGAGAGAGGGATGGGAGGATCGATAAGGAAATAATATTATATGCAAATTGGAAAATACAAAGCGAGCTTTTTCCAAGAAGAAAATGGTTGACTCTTCTTGGGAGAAAATTAGGAATAAACAAACGACATTTTCTTCTGATGGAACTCGATCACTCTGGCACTCAAATATCCTGATAAAATTCCAGTTTTTTTCATTAGGTTCGCATTCCGCCATAAATATGGGTATGGAGATAGGCGCGAGAAATTTGGAAAACTGTTTTGCAAGAGTCTGATCATTACGGAATGATATCTGGAATAACAAAAACCTCACAGAAATTATCATGGTGATGCTGACATTCCCATCTCATTCAGGAAGACGTTCCAACAGTTTGAAATGGAAGTCATTGTCACGCAGTTTGTCATTCATTTCATGTGTTTTACTGGAGTGATGATCAAATCCATCATGTTCCATCAATTACTATTATGACGATTTTTGAAATAATAATGCCATTTTCCTTCAATTGTCTTGTCATTTGCAAAAAAAATGGTTGGTCGTTGGCTAAACTAATTGAATATATTTGATTACGCTCATATCATTTCATATCCAAACATAAAAAGCTCGGCGCATGAAAAGGCTCTTTCATACGGAGTATCTCCCAACCAAACTTAACTATTATTACCAAGTGCACAAGCATTTCAGTACAATGGGTAAAGTGCATTTCACGCATTTTTTCCCACATGAAGACTAATAAGCCTCCATAAAAGTAAAGTAGTAATATTCAAAAAGATCACATTTCCTTCCCACCACCACCAGATAAGGATAAAAACAAAAAAAAATACACATTTTTATGTTTATACCTTATACAAATAAAAATAATAGGATGGCTATCCCCATTCCCATATTATGTAGCTCTAGATGGAAGTCAAACATCAAGTATTATAATGAATGGCTGCATGGTCCTGTTGATATGATATCCCTCCACCGTATCCACACCAGCTTAATTCACTTTCCCATCAACTGCCCAGCCTCATCCCCCTCATTTCTTGTAACATCTTTGTCCATTTTACTCTCTCCCATCAATAAATTTTCAGAGAGGATCAAATGGATTCACTCCATTAAGTCGGGAAGTGGGAGCGAGCAAGAGCAATGGACGAGAGGAACAGATAAACATACAAATACGAACACTTTGCTTTAGGGCTAGTCCTTCTCCCAGTAATAAAAAAAGAACAAAAGAGGAGTCATCATTCATCAAAGAGTCCAGAATCCTGTTAGGAAGATAGATAGATAAAAGGAAGTAAGTGAGTATAGCATGGACATGGCAAGTTTGGAATGGGTTTAGGGTCGCAATATGGGAGAAAGAACAATGGACAATGCATAGTTACTTTATATTATACTTTGACTTTTCCCAAAAGAATGGCGATATGATCATGATGATGATGGTGGTGGTGGTCATCTCAGAGTAATTTCAATGCATGGGTGAAACAAATGCTTACATGAGGGGACTAAGGAGGGTTGTCGGGGGTGGTGGATGATGGTCACTGGTTACATGTCACTTATTAATATTATGGTGTTAAAATGAGCAGCAGCAACCGCCCTCCATCCCAGCTCAGTCAACAGATCATGCAGAAATGCGTGATGTCATTATGGGCTCTCAGTAAATACTGGACTTCTGCTTGCTTCAGATTATGGCAAGTGGTGTGTGTGATGCTGCCTCTGTTGATTGTGAGTTGAATGATTCATCCCTTTGGCAACTTCAATATTGACTGCAATAATATATAGAACCAAGTGGAAAGAGTTATTACGCTTAATGACCAGTCTCTACTTTCATTTGCTGGACAAATGAAATTAACGGCGGTAATTAAATTAATGCATGAGCAGGCACTTAGGAAAGGGGAAGGAAAGGATTAGGCTAAGAATCAAGCTCATTCTTCCTCGGACCATGCTCTAATCCTACAGGGAAGACATGCAGTCTTGACTGGGGTAATTACAGAGAATTTTTCCCAGACTATTTTATTATTTTGTAAGGGAAAAAAATGGGTAGTTTAGTCGAAAAGAAATCTTATTAAGCTAAATGTGTTCATTTAGAAAGGGACTCGAGCAAGATGAAGCTAGTAACTGAAGCTGAAATTATACTTTAATTTGGCTTCAGCATGACACGTAAAATTATGACTTTCAGGGTGGTATATGAACAATATCTGTGAGTACAAATGATACTAAAAATGTAATTATGTCTTAAAGCATCATTATCATTATGTAAGGAACAGGATGCAAGTCAAAAAACTGTCCGGAAACAATGCGATATTAATTATTTTCGTTTAACTCCAAGCTTACTTACATATTTCAAGCAATTATTTTGCATAAAAAATTCACACTTGACTTCGACCTTTAAAAAAAGCTGTGGCATGGTATAGGTTAGAACTCATAATTTATGCTTTCTGTAAAAAATACAAAGTCACTTTGTACTATCATTAGAGAAGCCAATTGCTTCGCCGTTGTCACAGAACATAAACAATTTCTTTTTACAAAAATTCCCAATCTGAGACTTCATTGTCTTCCCTTCACCCCAAAAAAATCATGAATGAATAGATGCCAACCCAAAGCAACCAAACCAAGAAGGACTATAACTCTTCCACGAACCATTCCAAACCTGGGGAAAAAATCCCATAAATAAATTTCTCTGTCTGGTTGATATCCCTCCTAATGGATACCAATAATCGTGGAAAGACAAACTCAAGCTGAAGGAAATGGCTTTTCCACCGCCATAATCACTATTCCCAATCCTCATTATTAGCAACAGTATTAGGGAAGGAGTGGCAATATATTTTAATCCGAAATGTACAGCGGAGCAGTCAAGGGAATAAAAACTCCGGCGAAAATCACTTTTAATAAGTCTGTCATTTCAGAGTTTTATGTTTTTGGCTGTTTTACCATAAAAAAATATATCCTTCGTCTTTATCTCCTCCTTTCATTCCACTACAAGACTACAAGGCTGGAAGAAGATGAGTCAATTTAACTTAGTTAAGCAGTGTTACTATCACCACCCACCACCCATTTCATACCATTAACAGTTTAAACAGGGTGCATATGAACTGACTTTACTACGGCGTAAGAACGCTATGATTTTTCGTAACTTTTACAACTCTCAAAATACAATTTTTCTAGAATGGCCTTAACACTAGAATAGCAAGGATATGTAAAAAGGGGGAGAAACTGTAAAGCTGGAGTCGGGGACTCATCAACATAAGTTTATATTTTATATCCTGTTTTTCATTTCATTAACATTCATTTAGATTTAAATGCCACCATCATCGCACATCTTACACAGCTTGCTTGAAAGTAGTAATACGTAACCCCACACATCTCATCACGTATGCACAGACACACACAAACTTACGCATCGTCATCATCATCATCATCTTGGATCTTCACAGGAAGCCATATAAAATGTTGAGTGTTACGTATACGCATGTTTTACAACAAAAATTTCATTAACTTAACTGAACTTACTTAACCCACCGGGGTAGAATAGGCGGACGATGATGATGATGATGATGACAAAAAGACGATGTTAAAGCTGCTGTGTAAAATATTTATACTGCGTAAGAGTTTTTCCCCAAAAGAAAGATGCACTTTCAAGATTTGACTCCCAGTCGCAGAGAGATTTTGATCCTTATCCTTTCGGATCTTATCCTTCCTCATCAACTCCTCCACGATGAGCATTAACTAAGAAATAGCAACAGCGCTAGAGAAAAAGGATGTACGATAATGATCGTCATCAGCCTACCCCTAATGACTGTTTTGTTTCCGAGCGTTTGTAGCAACTAATTAGAAATCATGTTATTTATCTTACCCCAGCCCATATAACAACACACGAGCGGGGCTAGCACTTAATTTATTGGGGGGATTATATTAGGCTTCTTCCTTCAGCGTCTGAATACTTAAACTGGAGAGGAATATTTTTAACCATTCCCAACCAATGTTAATACTTATTGCTCCTCTTATTTCGGGAAATGTGTGAAATGAAGAGTGACTGCTCATTTAATCTGGATTTTTTCCCTCTGTTGAAGTCAATGTAAGTGAAGGTTATGGAGGTTGACTATGATTTTCCCCTCCAACCTCCTATCCCCCCCTCCACTTAAACTAATACAATTTCCATTTTACCCTTGAAACTTTTTGTTTTCCTTTCATAATTTCTCTCTCCGTACAACTCTAGCTGAATGTGTGAGTGCTCCAAAGCTCATTTGAGAGATGGATGCAATTGTGTCTTTGACATCCGAACAGGGATAGGAAGATAAGAAGCGAAGAGAAATAACAACAGCTAGAAAAAAAATATCAAATAAGTTGGATGAAAGACGCATGAGACATGATGAGAAATCCTTTTTTTTTGCATTTGCACTTCCTCTTCAGTCAACTTCCTCTTTCTCTCCTTCACTCTCTAATCCCATGCAATTGAAATAGTTGCAAGTTCACGATCACAATCGTCCTCTCCCTTCATGTCTCTATCTCTATTTATTATTGGCCGGATTTACTTTCTTCGTGTTCGTGTTCGTGTGGAAATGCAGATGAAACAAAAAAAACTATCCGTTGAAAGCCATCCCTCTCTAGTTCAGAAATATATATCCTGAGGAGGAAGGAAAAAAGGCCTGAAAAAAAATAAAACTGTTATATATATCCCTGTCATCAGTCACAAGGAAGGCTTGCATTCCCATTGCCACTGCAACAAAACATAAATCCAGCAAAAGCAAGTCCCATCCAACTACTCTTTTTCTGCTTTCTCGCTCCTTTCATACGTTTTTTTTTTCATTTCACTCCAGCTCCTTCTTAAAATATTCAACGTATTACTTTACTCCCTGTTGTCGTCACCGTTATAAAGTTTCTCCGCTGTTGTTTCTTTTTTCTTCAGGTGATGTGTGAACCCCGAAATATTCCACCTTAGCAGAGAGATCCTTGACACTGAAACAATTTTTTGACAGTGCCCATATTCCATTCCCATCTGAAAGCCGAGAGAGCTCACTCTCTCTCACTCTATTTTTCTTGGAGACTCGAGAGATGATACTCTAGGTGGGATATAGAGCTCGTGCTACTTGCTCATCCTTTCGTGCTCCCTCCACTCCCAGCTTAACTCCTGCATATTGCAACGGAAATATTTCACGGGAAGATAAACATAAATAGAGAAAAATGCACATTTAGGAGGGAAGAGGCTTCTGCACTGTTGATCCTCATCCTTCGCTCCAACTCAACTTAAATCAAAATAAGGTATGATGTGATATCCACTTCAAACTTTTTTTCCCTTCCTCCGTTTTTTCATCAGGCATATGTGTAATATCCATAGTTACCAAGATCCCATTATAAGAAAGCACCCTAGCTCATATTATCCTGGCATAAGTGCATAGTTACTTTTCGACATATGTACCGAGTTTCACTCCATTTCTCCATATTAGTCATATACACCTTGGAGGAACTTTCCATGTGTAGTTGGATTTGGATGATGATGATGATGTGTAGATTTGTACAATTTTTATCTCCCTTTCCTTCATCTCTCTCCTGTCGTCACCATGTGAATGCAATCCGTATTTATTTGTAACAATTTTTTTCCTCTCTTGAGCTAACCCTCCGCTAAAAGACATGTGGAGAATGGGATGATGAGGATGAGGGAAAGGAAAAGACAGTGGTATCACCCCATGAGATCTTGTTGCTAGATTACTTTCCTGCTGCTTTTTCCTAGTTAAACTCTCTCCTCATCTTCGGCTTCCTCTTCTCCCCGTCTCTCTTATCAGCTTCATGTCGATGTCGAATTGCTTCACTCCAAGTCTTCCCTCCCTCTCCTTTTGCTCTCTTCAGCATTCCATCCCATTTCCATATGATATGGTGGAGCAATGGCTAATAAATGCTCATTGCATTACTATCATTATATTTGTTGGGGAAAAGATTCCATTATGTTTGGAAACTTGTAAGCGTAGTTATAACGGTTTAAAATGGGAAAATTATAGTGTCTGTGGAGGAGTGATATATTATGGAATGATATTGATACCTATCTTGTATTGGCAATTCCAATTGGGAAGAAAGGGGATGGTGATGGGGAATGATGATAATGATGATGTAAAGGCACGAGTTATTGATTACCTTACTTGTCTTGTTCTGCTTTATGTAAACCTTTTTCCCTTCACATGAAAAGGTAAAGTAAAAAAACATGGGCTATGTCTATTTCAGTTTGAGGGAAGTAGTTTTTTTAAAAGAAATCATAACATTTCACTTTAATAAGTATGCCGTAGAGTGTCTCCAGTTTATTAGAGGCTTCAAAACAAAAAAAAACGTTGCCATGAAAAGTTGATTTACTTGGGGGAGATGTGATGTATTATGGTAATGATGACAAGGTTGACTTGAACTGACAATGAGCTAGAACCGGAAATAATGTCGGTGTAAACAAGATATAATGATGTAACTTGTGCTTGTTCATTCCACCAAGAGAGAAGGGAAGAATATGATTTAGCAGAGAATCTGACTTGTCCTATCTGATTGTGAAGCAGGTGGAATTATATGAGTGCATTATAATGTGCAAGTCTACTTGTTGGATGTTGGACATTTAGCATGGCTAAATCATAGAAGGACTCTGAATATTATATTGTGAAATGACAAGATCTTCTGTTGTGATGTCATCTTCTGAAAAGGATTCCGGTCCGGCCTTCATCCCATTTGAATTATTTCCGACTGGATGAATGAACGGGGAGAAGAGCATGATGATGAATGAGCTGGAGTTGAATATCTCCTGTGCGGACTGTGAATTGGGATGGTGAATGGGGATGATGATCATGAGGATGAGGATGACGGTGGTGATGTTTTGCTACATCAAGCAAAAAAAGGTAATCAGGATAATAATGGGCTACGCATCTACCCTTAAAAAACAAGCATTGAATTACACAATCCCTTTTGCAGACATGGGGTGATCATCATGCCATGGGATGGAAGACAAAGATGGAGCTGATAAAAAGCCATCATCATGCCTGGATTCCTCTCCCTGCGTGAATCCACTCCAATAACATTATATAATATATGAAGTGAGAAGGTAATTATCAGAAGAGGTGGACATGATGATGTTCTCGGATGATGATGATGAAAGGAGTAAAGTGGTAATTAGCCTGGGAGAAAACATAATAGAGTGTTGATGTTGGATCCTGATAAATACATCTTGTTTCTCCGGGGTTTATGCTGGAGAGCGAGAGCCTGTGGATTTGGGGGATGTTGATCACACCATGATAATCATGATGATGAGGAGGATGAGAATGGTGTGCGCTTCATTTACAGTCAGTCAAGTCAGCTCAAATCTGGATATTGGGAGCGCCAAGCATCAGTATCAATCCTGAACAAAACCATTTTTTTTTTGTAATATGGGTAGAGCATCACTTATATTTACTGGGATCACTGGATAGAGATGAATGGCTACACATTTTTCTCTTCTGCTCCCTTCACAAGATTTTTGGTAAATGAGATGAATGAAGAAAATACGGAAGAGAGGGTGTGAGCATTCCAAAACTGTAAGGTAGTGAAGGATGGAAAGGGATAGAAATTTTGAGAAACATACACATATTAATACATGGACAAAGGAAGAGAGCAAAAGTTTAGATTATTTGGGGAGAGAAAGGGAAGGAGTGAAAAACAAAGAGGTTTGTAAATAGCTTGGGAGATTGTTCACAAATGCTAAATAGTGATTCCCGCTGATCTGGATTTCATTTGATGAGAACCTTGTTTATAATCTGGATAAAACCTAGATGGAATTTAATACACGAGGAAGAATATTTATATTACGTATGAGCAAGTTTATATAATTATATTTTCACAGATATTTTTTCCGTCGGCTCTCTTATGGCTTGTATCTTTGCTTGAGTCATCACATCGCCCCAACTCAGCTCGAGTGACTTGAGATGCGCAACATGATTTTCTTATGTATTTTGTATAATTACGGCAATAATTATTTTAATTGCTAGGTCAGTTAGTTAATTATTTGGGCATTAGTAGATACGTAGAAGTAGTCTACAACCTAAATATAGTGTATATTTTTAATGTAATTTATTAATGAGAAAATATAGCGACGTAAACTATGCTTATTTAGATGCGAATAAGGCCTCATTCCCACCCTATATTAATTACTTGGCTAATTGCCTTAACAATTAGCCCTATAACTTTTAGGCCCAGACTGTGTTCTTTGTAGTTCCAACGCCATTTTATTCAACACTTTTCCAGCCATCTAAGGTGTTATTTTCAGCGAGGACTCGGGCCTGGTAGTTATGATATGAGCAATTAAATTTAATCTACAATTGGGTATTTTTTTAATTAAAAAATCTCTTTCCGATTGCATTAATCTAACTATTTAGACTCAATTGCACTAATTATGATTACCTTCACTAATATGAGCCTAATTGGCTCAAAAATTTTAAAATTTGTATCGTGCATAGCTGACGAAGATTTGGGGCGTTTGCAAAAAAAAAATACATGGCTACAGCATGCGAGTATTTTTAGATGGGTCTTTAGTGGTTGGGATTCGAAAATACGCCCCAACTCGAGTAACTCGACGTAATATGGAGCCGGTTGAGATTAGTAACTAAATCTTTTAATCAGTAATACAACAACTTATTTGGAAATTTGGAATCCACTACTTAATTGATAATTATACCCTCACTAATTAACACATTTAGTTAATCAACTTGTCGAAAAATATTTGTTTTCGTTGTCTAATTAAGCTAAAATGGCTAGTTGGACACCACACCTTGTTTAACAACACAGTTAGAGACAAACAAAGGCAATGGTTATGAAAGTTCTTCAATTTCTAAAAAATGCACTAATTTACAACATAAGACCCCCTAATAAAAATTATTGAACAATTTAATTCAAGCTACAACATTAAATTATTGCGAATCAACGAGTACTTAAACTACTAATTATAACTGGGTTAAAAAGCTCTCAACTCCGTGAACCATTAAGAATTAATTAATGATTGATGATCTTGGCGTCACAAAAGAACTGGATGCAATGCAATTGCCGACTTTATGAAAACTTCAAGAGGACCTGTTTCAAGCCTTTTTCAGTTGTCAAATGGGACCAAGTAAGACAATCTGTGTGTGTGCTAAATGGAAGGAAATCCCTTTATTGTTTTATTGTGTATCATCGCACTTATGAAACCCTCAATTAACTTGACTCGAAGATAAAGCTTTTTAAACTCAGAATTTCTATTTATTTTTCCTTTTTATAAGACCATATTACAACATTATAAATACAACGGGTGTTTGGGTAAATAGAGCGCGTGACCACCTCAACAAAACGCTTAATGCCCTAACACACTCACACTCACAATAATTAGAACTTTTTTTAGTTATATAATTTAGAAACAGACTAATTACTAATTAATAATTATACTTATGCCCAACAATTTAGTTAAAATAATTTTTGCACAATACGTAACATTTTTCCACTTAAATTTAGATAATGCACTTTCTATTCTTAAAAAGGCAAAAATACAAATTCGTAAATTTCAATTACCATTATAAATTTAAATTCATGAGTTTATGTTTTCTACCCTACCGATGAGGTCCTTCTTCAACCTGTAATCCCCCTTTGCACAAACCATTTTTTTCCTACAAAACTTAGGTACGGCTGTGGGTAAGAATGTGGTTTTTAAGACATTTTTTTCGCGCAAATCGTTTTGGGCAGTACTGGCATCGGTGGAGTCGCTCGGCAGTATGAACTCTCATGTGACCGGCCAGATCTCCTTTATAATAGAACCTCTTTGAGCACCACTGGCATTGATGGAGTCGCAGATAACCAAGATGATATTGGAAGTGCTTTTTTAGATCTCCTGCTTCTTTAAACGATTTAAAACACAACCGGCATTGGAAATTTCCCTCACCCAGTCCCAGTTCCGCTCTTGCTGTAGACGATTGTGGACGCAATTGTGGCTTCTCTTGAGCTGTGTGACAGAAAAGATGATTTCTTAGTTGGCTCGGCACGGAGAATGATTTCAAGCAGAATTTATACAATTGTATGGCTTCTTTGTTTTGCGTTTACCTTGTTCCGTCTTGTTTGATGATGACTCATCAATGGCACTTGGTATGGGCTTCATTTTATCACTGTCGGATGACATCTGCTTCAGCTCCTTCTTCTCCTGAAATTAACAAAAAAAAATTCATTGTCAACTCCATCTTGTCACGTAAAAATGTGGAGCCAGGAGCCAGACTATAGATCGAAGATCGAACAAAGACATATTTCTTAATTCCTTATCTCGAATATCTGACTTGGTCTACCAACTTATTCCACGAACTTAAATGGTGACTTTAATTCCAAGAATGATTAGCAAATTAAAATACATACAACTTTGATTGTTTGTTTTGTACCTTAGCAATCTCCGTGACGGGGGTGCGGGCGAGGCCACTTTCAATTCCCAGTATGGGAAGAAGTTCGACCGTGCAATTGGGAGAGGACCACTTGGATGACCACATAGCCCTTTTCACCATATCTTCCTTCTCATAAATTTTAGAAGGCATCTGGGCTTCATCATCTTCACCGGAGCTGATCAACTCATCCATGTCATTGGCAGAAGATTTCATTTCCATCTTGACTTGAGAACCACTTTCAGTAATCTTCTTCATGGATTCGTCGCAAGAAGGAGATGAAGATGGAAGAGCTACTCGTAAAATAACTGGAGCATCTCCTGCCGACTTTTGACCTCCTGAGCCCTCATGAGAAATGACTACTCCCCACTGCCCATCCAGCTCGACACCCGATAGATTGCATGTCACCACACAGGCTTTTTTCTTCTTATCGGCCTTACTAACTTTAGATGATCGTGACCTTCCCACCTTCCGCTTTCCACTTTTGCGTTTACCCCCCAATTTACCCTCACCCTTGTCGCAATTCAGCTGACTTCCCTTCAGCCCATTTAACTCCGATTTTCCTTCCACATACTTACACTCGGCCGGTGGTACCCCATTCTCCCGACATTGCTCCTTTTCGTTCGATTTCAATTTCAAACGCTCCTCCTCCATCTTCAAAAAATCCGAAACCAACACCAAGGTCATTGTGCCAAATTGGGTTGTGCAAATAATACACAATAATTAATAATTAATTTTTTTCCAGTAAAACCCGATATTTAAAGAAATCCCAGAACAGGTGATATCAAAAGATTTCAGCTCTGGTGAACAAGAACGAAGAAATGAGGATGAGGATGGATGCAGTAGATGATCTCTCGCTGCTGGACAAGCTTCGCAATGCAATGCGGTACTAATCCGCGGTATAATAATAATGCGGTAAAAAAGTGCTTCGGAGTAGGAATTATTTTTGATGCGGCTTAAAAAATCAGCACAGAAAGTATATATGCGAAAAGTTTCTATCTGATGCAAATTTAATTTGATTGATGCATATATTGACACTAAAGGGTAAGTTGTTTGTAAATGTCCTAAATTCAATTAGTTTTACAGATGCAGTCTTTTTACAATTACAATGATAATGGTTGCCATGGCAGCCGAATATTATTTTGATGATGAACAGATTGACACTATAGTTTGAGGAAAAAGTGTATCTGAATAGGTTTGAGGATTATGGTTTTGAGCACGATCAGGAAGCTGTTTGTCCGTTTTACGATAAGTTTTGAACCATCAAATCTGTTTTTGACTATGACTTAAATGAGATAAAACTGTTAAATTGACCATGAAAGACGAAGCGTGTGCATTCACTTGGCTTGATTTTAAGAAAGGGAAATTTTCTTAACCTTAAATTCGTATCTTTATGAAAATTCCCCTGCAACTCGACAGTTACTACAAAAACATCGACAATAATTTAAATGGTAAGTAATTAAGTAATACAGTTGACTTTAACTATTAATCAATTGTGAGATGCAAAAAGTTTTGACTGTGCCAGGAATCGAACCTGGGTCTCTCGCTCAATGCACCGCTATGATCACAGAATCTTACGCCTGCCTTCTTGACTGTTCCACAGTTTACGGTCTACGGTTGGCTCCCTTCCCCGGAATCAGCCAAGCGGGAGGAGAACCAAGAGGGAGGGAATTCGGAGCAGAAGAGAGGAAAGTCAGGGACAACCGTAACCATGACGGTAAAAGCAAAGTGAAGGAGAGTTTTATGAAGATCCAAAGAATCTGCATTTCGAATTTCTAAATTATGTTTTCTTCGATGAATATCAAAATCGCTTATCATACCTTACTTTCTTTGACGGTTTATTTCGAAAAAAAAACTGCCCCCCTTTGCTTTAATCCAACCCATACCTTGGCATAGCTTCATCGTGTCAATGGATCGGTTTATTTGTAGAAGGAATATCTGTATATCGACTTTTACGACCAACGCCATATTAGTATTAGCGCCTTATATTCTCAGCTATACTAATACTCGGTTAATCAGGGCCAGCTGGCGTTGTCTGTTCCAATTCTCCAGTCCCAGACAAAGAATTCGAGATAAATGAAGACGCAGGGCTCGGAATCCATTTTTCCTAACAAACTTTTTTTTAAATATGGAACATATTACAAAGTATAAAAGCTAAACATGCGATCAAGATAAGACTCCAACTATGCTTAGGTACTTTCCTTTGTGAAGGAGACGGGGAAGAGAAAGAAAGAGAAGTGAAATCTGATCAGGGAAAAAAAGTTTTTTTGAGTGGAGGCGAGAGGACTCGAACGATCAAGGATAAAAGAGGATGAGTCAAGTCAAAAAGAGAGAAAAGGGGATTAAGTGTGCATCGCATCCCCACTGTAGAGAAAAATATTTAGTGGATGATGTGAGATCAATGATAAGAGAAAAAAAATTACCAAAGTTTGGTCCCATTTTCCTACGTGTATTTAAACGTGTCACTTTTTCTATATGAATATGAATGATAAGATGATGATGATGATGCGTCATCCTTTTATAAAAATTGACAATGACAATCAAGCTTGATTTCGTCATGGACGATTTCCAGCTTGTCTGTTGGATGTTGACTTTTTATGAAGGAGAAACAGACATAAATGGAGTTACGAAGGGAAGGACTAAATGTGTAAAAATGTGTGAAACGTACTGGGAGCATCAACGCCGAGAAAACAGTTGTCGGAGGAATGTGTCGGAATTCACATTTGACAAATGATTTAAAACACATTCCTCCTCCTGATCAATTGTCTTCTGTCCATTATCCTTACTTGGAGGGATTCGGAGGAGTTGAAAATAATGCAATAATACTAATCAACTTAAAATTCCGGAGGATAGGTCTGCTTCTCTGAAGCTTACATACATCTGCTTGCATCTGTTTCCTATAAACTGTTAGTTATGGATAGGGAGAGAAATAGTTTCCTTCCACTCACTCCCACTCATCATTTCTCCCAGTGATTATCTGAAAATCATGAATGATTACTTTGGGAAAAAAGTTTCTCCTCTTCCTATTCTCGGAAGCAGTTTGGGGCTTTGGGGTGGATCCGGACGCTGAGGTCCCTGTACCACAATACACGGTCTACTTTATTAGTAAAGACATGCTCCATATTTCATCCCTGTTTTGCTACTGGTCTCACTCATCATCACCAACAGCATCAGCATCCCAGTCGGCTCCACGCTGGTTGGAGTCAAACTGTCTTTTAGCTAGGCTCCTGATACGCATCCTCATCTTTTAAGCAAAAAAACAATCTGCTTTTCTCCTCTAAAATGGACGTGCTCATGAAAAAAATATGTATTTATGACATGTTATGTTAATTAACATGGAAAATTCGAATCATATAAGCATTTACAAATCTCGCTTGGTCGTAACTGCTAAACCGAGCAGGATATACTTATTCTGTAGTTATCGGAGGAAAACAATCAGGAGTTTTAATCCATCTCATATTCCCCTCATTTGAGGTCTAAGCCTCCCATTCCCAGCTAATTTAGGAGGGAAAAGAGAGAGATTTCCTCCAGACAATTTGAGCCACGGTTTAAGGGAGGAATGCCTATAGCATGTAAAAGTAAAGGAAAACTATTAAAATCCCGATCTGATCATGTGAGCGTGGATATGTCAAACTGATAAAGATCGTTATTGCCTTTAGTTGGGTTTAAATGAAGGGATGAACAGATTCGGAACCCCTTTTCTTCCCACTCTAGTGAAATGGTATGAGTACCTGCTCCAACGCATGCCCTCTCGCAATAAAATATCTTCTGTTTGGATCTTCTCAATGATGTTGATGATGCCTCATGGCTTATTACTTCCTTATGTGAGTCGATAGTCAAGTGACTAAGGGTTTTTCATCAGATAAAAATGAAACATAAATGGAGATATTTTCAAACAACAAAAAAAGACTCTACAACTTCATCTCACTCGGAAAAAAATACGTATACATATTATGTATTTAGTGCAATCAGAACTGAACTTGAGCCAATTTAACATTTAACATCGCTAGTTAAACTAGCACAGGACGTGGGGAATAAGTAGAATGATTGTTATCACGACAGAATCTCATGTTTTCAGAACACGAGGAGGGCTGACTGGGAGGAACTGAGAGGAACAAGCGTACATATTTTGTTGTTCCTCACAAACAGAAATATACATATACGTAAGTATATTTGGAGGGATTAGGAAGAGGAGGAAAGTAAAAATGATGATGATGATGATGAAGCATTTTTTGTTTCAAAAGGTGTAACGATCCCCGTGTCGTGGAACAACAGAATTCTCACATAAATTTAAAAAAGGGTAGATTAAGCCATCTAACTTTTTGTTAGGCTGAAATAAGGATAATGACAGTCATCATAATACTTATCTTGTCATTACTCTGGGTGTAAATAAAACTGGCTATGGGGTCATTGCGATGTGATTCAGGAATGGGAATGATGATAAGAATGAGAGGATACACATTTTTTATTCAAGCGTATTTCTATTTTTGAACTGAAAAAAAATGTGCTCATTCATCCCATCGGTACAGCACGGAAGGATGAAGGTTTGGGAATGGAATCTGGTAAGCCATAAAGAAAAAAGTACTGAGCTGATTGTGAAAGCTGATAACTCAATCAAGAAGGGGGAATAATATTTATTTACAATTTATTCCTTCTCTTGCCGGTTCTCGGGTGGCGGGCGGTGGTAAAATGTAATAATAATGGTTTAATATGTTTGGTTTGTCGTTTTCTCCGGGAATGACTTAATTTGGATTAAAGTGAGCCATTTAAATTGTAATTTCTGGTTGGAGAAAATATATACACACGGCGGGGGGAAGATAAGGAAAAGCCCATTTTATTATCCGAGGGGGGAGGGAAATAAAAAATGGGAAGAAAATGGCAGAGTCTTAGCTCCTTATTTACGTTTCTTCCGATTAGCCAGAGCTCCCTCCCTAACGTCTTTTCTATTCATTCATTATTTTCATTAAATTAACGATTTTTTCACGCTCTTCCCCCTGACTTTGGTGAACTTTGAAAAAATGTTCTGGCAAATACACCGGAATATTGTGTTCCGTTTTTGCTTAAAACTCATTTCATCTCCTTCCATTAGCAACAATGCGACAATCTCCTATCCCAAGTAACCCGAGAGTAGATTGTCTTATTGTTCCCGATTATTTTATTTCCCCAGCAAAAGTTCACTTTCAAATGAAATGCTAATCCTTTGACAGAATTATTTCCCAGGATGGGAGCACAATATCCTTGGGAGCCCACTATACTTGTTTTTGAATCCAACGTTTCCGCACCGGCTTCCAAGACAAAGGGAGAGAAAATGAAGCCACTAAACCCACCAGAGGATGTGATATGACTATGATGACATCCAAACAATACTCCAAAACCTTCATCCCAATTTCCACTCGCATTCAACACTCCCTCGCCAATTGTCTCAGACTTGGAAGTTAGACGGGCTTCTACTTCATGGATAAAATAATGAAATGAAACAGTCATCGGCAAAATACATTTACGAGCTCTAAAGTAGCTGAGCTATAATAATACCTGCTTTTCATTATTGAAATGATGACGGTGACAAAGTTTCTAGGTGGAAAAAAAACTCGCAGAGTCAATTACAACTTGTACACATGGCTACATTCATTCATCCTTTGTGATATGTGGGCTTTCCATTGTGACAACTTTATTAGTTGGGGACGCTCATCATCATCAACAAGAGCAACATCCTGAATGCAATACAAATTTCTATTGTTTTTTCCTCCGCAATTTCCTTTCTTCCTCCAGCCTCTGTTCCCTCCTTCCTGTTGACAATGTCCCTGGCTAAGGCTGTCTGAGAGGACAATAGCAGCCTCCATAATAAGCCATGTTACTCCCATGGAAACCTCCGAGTTGTATAATGGATTTTAATCGTAAATGGATTTGTTTCCCGTTCCTACAACCTCACTTCATTTGGATTCATTATGAGCGGCTTTGGGAAGACAAAGGGGGATACAGTTTTTGGTTACTTTTCGCTAATGTCAGGAGAAAATGAAATGAATTTATGTAAAAGTGAAATATTTTGGTTCTTGCTTGGATATACAATTTCGGGATCACATCATCACACCGCATCGCCATACTGTCGCCATTGCCATGTACCGTGATCATGACCATGATCATCATCATCATGATCAACCTCGGTGAGAAATAAGTATAGACTTACACTGCAGTAAAAACATGGAAACAAATAAGGAATCCCGCTTATTACACTCCCACCCATAGCATCACCCTGACAAATAAACAAATAGAGAAAAAAGGGAAAATGAATTGAATGGTGATGGAGAGAGGAAGCCATAGATGCTGGCTGGTAATTTTGGATGAAAGGGTGACTGTAATTAAGATAGGTAGTTAGTAGGGAAAAGACAATAAAAAGGAAGGGAGACAACGGGAACTGGAGCTGCTGGAGAAAATTGGTGGTGGAGCTGGAGGAAAAGCCAGTCATTCCAAGTGAAATATACGAGGAGGAGGAAGAAAAAACAACAATAATGATAGCAGGACCAATGCCACCATCCAGGAATGAGCAACCCTACGACATCCTTTCCCATTTAATATTTTTTTCCCTACTTGAGCATCCAGCAGTAATGCTTTTAGTGGAGGGAAAGACAGAGAAAGCTACAATTATACTTATTATGCACCCGCGCTCACTCCATATCTCCTTGCCTATCTGTCTGTCTCTGGTAAAATGTAAATGGAGGAAGAAGGCCCAAAATAATAATAATGGATGGAGCAATGAAGTCGAATCTCATGAAAAGGGATCACTTTTTATGCGTGAAAATCACTATCTTCTTCCCTCTCTCCTCGGGAGTGAAGCTTGCTTCCCTCCATCGTCGTCATAGCAATTGTGCGAGGCTTTCTAAGTATTCTACGTTCATCCAACAAAACAAAGTGGATTGAGTTAAGTTAGTATTTTTTTGGGGTGTGAAGCCCAACTCTGCAGCTTTGCAATGAATGTTTGGACTGGGGCTTGAGTCATTCATCTGAAACTCAATAAATGACTATTAGACGAAAGAAAATTAGACTAGCTCCACCATACCATCAACACCAGCAGCAAGCAGCTTGGAGAATGCCCGAACCTTTTTTGGGAATGGAATGGATCGGATTTCTATTCATTGTGATTAGGATCATTCCCAACTTAAAATGGAAGATTTAGATGGATGACACACTGTTCCAGACAATTCATAATGTGATTCCATATATTAGCTGGAACATTGGGAGCATATATAGTCCATTTCTCAACATGAAACTTAATGTTTGATGACGATCAAAAGAAGATATCCGTCTAGTGCTGGATATATCCTCCTCCTTATTCTCCTTTTCCTCAGGCTGGTTCAATATCCAATTTTTATTTTTACTCTGAGCATTAGTTCCGTGGTAGGGATATTCCACGGAGGAGTCGTGATTTCCCTTCCAGTGCGCCTCCAATAAATATTCCAATTTCATGGAAGAATGTGAGCCCATCACAATAAATCTTTGGGAGCCCCACAAAGAAGGGAGAACAAAGTTGTGGAGGAGTCGGAGGAAGAGAAGGAGGTAAAATAAGAGCCCTCAAATGTGAGATAGGTGCTGGGAGCACCCTAAATTATTTAGGTATTGGAAGTTATTCAACCTCCGGAGAAAAAAAAACCCTGCTTCTTCCCTCATTCCCTCCCTTCCTTAGACTTTAAATATGGACCAATTCAATGCTCCAATAAAGTTTCATGAATGGATAGCTCCTGGGAAAAAAATGTATGGCTGAGTTTGCAAATTATTATTTTCATTCCATTCATTACCAAGACTTCTTCGAACGTGAAGTGCATTATTATCACTGTCTCGGACTCAACTTCACCCTCCAACTTTTACAGCCCCATCTTTATTACTTGTAAATTTTAAGGTAGGTTTAATAAAAGCGCAGTCAAAAATGGATTATATAATATGGTTGATGAGCTCCAATAAAACAAACAATGTCTGACCTTCCCAGCCACCCAAAGCCAGACAGAAATTAATATATATTTTTTGCAGACGGCATAATATATCCTCCACTCCCACTATTAGCATAGCACCAAACAGAGGATGAATGTAGTTTAATATGAGAAATATTTTATTGTCTGTAGAGCGCATTAAAAATGTGCAATAAAACAGTAGGGGATTTTTATCCTCTCGCTGTGTTATATAAAATGCTTTAAAAATGGAAGTTTTCAGGTTGGCTGTGTTGTTTTGGCTAGTTTGCTCCAACTTGGAAGTTTACATCTTCAGCTTTACCCTTGCGAAGAGCTGGTTTAATGATATATAAATTTTAACAAAAACGGAGCAAGATAAAATGTGAGTTATGCATAAGCCAGTAAACATGATTCCCTTTCGGATGATGATACTCTTGATGCTCCTGATGTTGATGATGACGTTTCAAGATACGGGCTTATTATATGAGCTGAAATATTAACTGTGCCCGTTGTGATGCTTGTTTCTCTCGATCCTGCTGCAAAAGTGTAGCCCTTTTTTGGTCATCATCCTCCTCTCCCCGCGAAATAAGAGCGGAGGAAGGGCTATAAAAAGGGAGGAAATCACCAAAAACAGAGAGAGTAGCGAAAGAGTCATGAAAATGAACTCACACAGCTTATTACTTCCACACACGTGCATAATATCCAGAAGAGTGTGTTGGTCGAGGAATGGAGGAGAGCCCCTCCATAACAAAATGTATTTATTATACAAAGATTCTCATCTTCCTTCCACCATCTCACCACTTCCACTCCCACGAAAGGGAAAACAAAAAGCTGAAAATTAGCAGGGAAGGATTTTACTCCAGGATTTTCCAGCCACCATCACTATCCTTCCACCGTCACTAGCTTTCCCTTCCGCTCCCCTCAGATATACCTAGAAAAAAGTAGCCAATGAGGGGAATGAGGAACCAACAGTTTACACAAGTTTATGCCAAGTTAAGTACTTTTTATTCACTGAGTTGTGAACTGGCTTAGACAAACCGCTGGTGTGGAGCCGATCATGTTAGAGCAGTCCCTTTCCATAGTCAACATTTTTTCCTCTGGTTTGATGATGACTATTTTAGGCTCCAACACTGTATACTCCAACCGGAAGAATAAGGTGGGTAATAATAGCCAGTTATATTATAACTTTTCTCCCCTCGAAAAAAATCTCTCCCGAGAAGTTTTCCAGCTGAAAGGGGGAAATATTATGCAAAAGGAACAGGAGTCTTTTAATGACTTCAATCAATCCATATAAGAACCTATCCATACATATGCTGACCATGGAGATGGTGTTGGGGCCCCAACCGGTCAATGATCCTTATACTTGGAGGGAAGGATAGGATACTATATTAAAGAAAAAGGAAAACAATGAAATGGAACGGGTTGATGATAATGATGACCATCTTAACATTGTATTATTATTAGGTATTTAAAATAAAAAGGGATTTTGGCGAAGGTCTGCTCCACCGCTTGTCTTGGCTCTTCCGATCACTTCCCCCTTTTTTAGTGGAATTGCTTCATCACTGAAGCTCTGATGCTCTCGGTCCAGACACAGCCCATCGCTTTAAGTCTCCCGTTTCGTTTCATTTCTCCAGCTAATGTCTACTATTAAGCCTTAGTGATGGGATATGTCATGCCATGAACCAAGCCCCAAATGCACATCCCCCCATGAGAAGCAACAGCGAAACTGTAATGTGTCCTTCTAAGAACATCGCTTCCACCGCCATCATCACCAACCATCTTTGCAGATTCCACTGATTGGGCATATCTTCCCATATTTTTTCCCGAGGTGGTGGTTGCTAATGCTGGCGGAATGACTTGGCCCTAGATCTTCCAGGATATATCATTGTATTGTGCGGTTTGCGATCCCTCCACTGGCACTATTTTACCCAGCCAATTCCGTCTCATTACTCCCATTTAGGGGGAATGAATCTCTGGTCCCTCTCCCCATCATATAGTTTTACAAGGGAGCCCCAAAACCGTCCCCATTACATTTACAGTAGAGTAGGCAGCCACGGCTTTTTGAAGAGAGAAAAAAAAATAGAAGAATTAAGACTCTTCTTTTAGGTATGGAGGGATCCTGTCAAATGGCTATAACTATAGTTACCGTGGGGGTATTGCGAGGGGAGGGCAACTCCAAAAAAGTATGTACAGCGGGAACGGCATTTGTAATTACCCAGCTGCTATGTGAATCCCTAAATTAGCTGAATGGGAACATGAATCTTTTTCTTCTTTTCTTGGCGGAAGGACAGAGGGAAGTGGTCTTTGTGTCCTTTTCCCATCCTTTTCTCCACTTTCACTTTCTTTCTCCTTCCCCATTCAATCAATATCTGGATGACTATTTTTTTTATCAGGATACGCCGTATGCCAAAGGAAGCTCCGGGAAATTTTCTCCCATGCCAGGTCACACATTGTCTTGACTATATTATGTGGTCCCCTCCCTGATGTGAGTGAGATATGCAAGGTTTTTTTTTCGGGGAAGGGAATTTTCACACTTATTTTTTGCTCCTCTTGGATTTCTCCTTCTTAGAAAATTGAACGGTTTATTGCAGTTAGGAACTGGATAATAGCCCATCTCTCTCTTTCCTTTTAGGTCATTTACATGGAAAAGTTGGTGCATATTGTTCAGGTGTGGAATTGCCATATTAAATGTGTGATATGATGATGAAATTCACTCCCCAGATAAGAACCCCCTTAAATTCAGTTTCCAGTTCATTCCAGCCCAATTTCACTATTTCATACGGGATATAACGGCGGAACGTAATAATAAGCCATTTAAAAAAAAGTTTGTCGATTGGATTGAATCAGTCCAAATTGTGAGAATGTGAGCTGAGCTCCTTGGAAAAGGGTGAATGGTCTCATATTCTTCCCATTTTTAACGGGGATATTGCTAAAATCCAGAAAAATGGGAGGGGTTTAATATGCTTCGGGTTCCAGTAAAATTTCAATAGATTTTTTTTTTGCAAAATGGGAAGGAAATTTGCTACAAGAATTGTATTCTCTTTCCAGTACATATCCAGTAAAGAAAAGCAAGTAACTTGCCAATAATCCTGTTTAAGAAAATATAGCGAAAATAAGATACTTGTTCATCTTCATTGTCATGTCGTATATTGTGCCCATATCAATATCATTTTGATTTTCCTCCTTAAAGTTGGAGGGAAATAATAAGAAATGGCGGATTTTTGCACTCGGGCGGAATCCCCGATATGGAATGATGAAGGGGTTGCTGATGAAGACTGAAGTGAGCAAATGACGCAAAATGAGATGAAAGTGAGAATGGCTCCAATATAAGATGAGTTCTTCCTCCGTCCATTTTTTTCATTGTAAATAATGATGGGATAAATTTAGCAATATTTTCTCCAGAAGAAGAATACAAACAAGAATAATAATAAAATAAGTAGATTTAAGAGAGAAATCGAAAGGGAAACACACACATCCTTAAATATTTGCTCAGATGATGATGATGATGATGATGATGATGATGACAATGTTGATGATTTTGTTCCGTCACGCAAAATTATTTACAGTTGACAAGAGAAATACTATGAAAGCCCAAAGTTTTTAAGGAGAGGATAACACAGCCTGTTTCTATAGCCATGGTGGATTTTAACCGTAAAAAAATCAGTATTGAATTGAATCTCATCCCATTCTCCCGCCCCCATTGTTAGGCTCTGGGTATGGCATGCTCCTTGCTGGTATTGCTGGTGGATGCCAAAACGAGGTTCAAATGAAAAACGATTATGATGTTTAATGTACCGAAGGAAACTTTTTGTAATAAATGAGTCACTCCGTCTCATTCTTCTTCTTTCGCTTTTGGATCCCTCCTCTCTTCCTCCACTAGTTTTTTATGAAGAAGGATATAAAAACTAATGTCCCCTTATTTCGACGGGGGGAAGTAATGGGAAAAGGGGTAAACAATGGGTGGATGGGATGCTGATAGGGATGATGATAGCCGGCCCTAATTTCCACAAAAAATCGGAACACGACACACTAAAATATATGCTGGAGCTTGTCAACATCCCCATTCCCAATTATCAGATGAAGAAGAATGTGTTTGTTTTCAATGTAGCATTCATCCTGTCATAATACTTCATATTGTTGATGATTGCAACTAATTAAACGGAGCTGAGCTAAGAATAAGTTAATACGACGAGTTACTAATTGCATCCCGAATGATAATATATTCCCGGTTTTACCTATAGGAAGTACATTCAGCCTTATTGTCAGACATTGCTTGGTCTACACTCCCAAAAAGACAATGGCAATGTTCTCTGTGGCCATATGCATCATGGCCCAACCCATGAAGTCGATATGACTTTTTTTCCTCTTCTTATCAACTACTCACCGGCTACGACAAAACTTTAACGACAATCCCTTCGTCGTCACCAGCAGCTCACTGGCATATTTCCAGAAAGAGATTGGGAAGCGTTTAATACTCTGGCGAATCATGTGTGAATTTAAGTACTCATTTGTTAGCTCTATTGTAGATTGTGGCAGAAACCTCCACACTTTATTTTATAGCAGTTTCTACGAGGAAACAAGTAACTAGCTGGTTGTTTTTTGTAGAGAGAATAAAAATCGCTTAAAACGACAGAGCCATAAGATGGGAGCGGAGTGTACTGTGTAGGCCACACTTACATGGACAGAGGTTGTAAATAATAAATTAAAATGGGATATAATTGCACACACATTATATCATAGTAAATGTGACAGGATGTCAGCAGGTATTCTGTTTTAAAGACACTTATTCAGGTACATTTGTAGATAGGGTTGCCTACCTCCACCATCCCAAATGTTGTCATTGGAGGCATTTCTTTTCTATTCCGTTTCAATGGAGGTTTGTTTTTTCACGGTCGTGAGGACGACGACGATGGTGATGGTGGTGGTGGCTCGGTCTTATCCCATCTCCATTTTGGCAACCAAGTCTGATATCATCTTTCTTAAGTAAATGATCGTTAAGTGGTTTTTAAAAGAGGGTGGAGGGAGGTAAAAGAGGAATGGAGGGTTTCTCGAGAAAAGAAAATAGTTCATGTGGTGTTGTATATGGTGAGCTGTTTCAAGTCTGCGTGCATTCTATCACTGAATAATGGAATGGGGGGATTGAGAAAAAAAATCATTTTGTTTTTATTTACCTAACATTGACGTAAGTTTAAACTGGGCATACTCCATAGTCAAATACATTTGAAAGTTGGATTCTTACTGGAATCTGGATCCAAATCCGTCCCACGTCATTACGGCTGATTGTCAACCGATTTTATATCGTAATTAAATTAATTGTTGGGGCTGGGGGAAAGGAGGGAACAAGTGAGGACGCAAATTGCTCACATTGAATACTAATGAGTCTTATAATTACCTAGTCTGTCGGATTTTTATACAGGAGGAGATTTCAAGTGGGGCTTAATTAAAGATTACGGAATGATAATGATGACGATAGAACAAATAACAGATTTCAGGTTCCTTTCATATCAAACGGCTTCCCTCCAAATGAGCCAAGATTCGATTCTCCTTCCCCCCATTCAAAACAAACATGGTCACGGAGTAAGAAGGAAAGAAAGGCAAATAGTTTTAAGGCAAATAATACTTAATCATCAGCAATATAACTAACAATAATCATAATTTTAATGATGATCTCAGAGAATTAGTTGCCTCCAAAAAGGATATATGATGATGACTTCTCCTCGCATTTTAGAAACTTGTCAACTTCTCCGATACTAAAAAGACTCCCTACATGGGAGAAGAATGGGTTGAAATTATACATAAAAACTAAATGAAATTACCCGATCCTGCCATCCTTATTCAGGATTCTGCTCCGAGTCTGGCATAAATTTACGCTGAAACTTACTCAGCTCCTGCTGCCACTCACCATTCATGTATGAACGATAATGAAGCTAGTTAAACCCTGATGAATCCCATTTACCTAGTCATTATCTCCTGTTTTTACAAATGAGCTGGTATTCATGCCACCAAAAAGGTGGGCTGCAAAACAATATTCAGCATTTAATGGAATGCGAGCCCTTTAAATAGGCACGTTTAGGATGGATGATGATGATGATGACTGTATGACTATTCCTCTTTCATATTTTTTCTCTAATTTTTTTTACCATTCCATTTACAAATATCTGCTTTCCTTGACACAAGCAACCATTCTTTCATTGTGTTGGTGTGTATTTTTTTCTCATGAGAAGTGGCAAGCATTGAATAACCTGTCAAAAGTACATTAAAGAACGTTCACTCCATGTCGTTTTTTTTTCTATAAAAAGCCCAGTCCTTTCATATCTCTCAAGAAGGGTTTTGACTGTGGTGGAGTCGTTTGTTGTCTTGACAAGAAGTCAACAATCATCATCTTCGTCAATAGGAAAACATACGCATTTTCCCCCCACTGATGGTGGTGGGTTATTCCCTCCTGTCGGTCAAAATCCTTCCCGTCGTCTTCTCCGTCGGTATGCATGACTGAGTGAGCAAACGAGGAACAGCACCTCCATTACCATTTTCCTCCGTATTAGTTTTCCTCCTGTGGAAATGCTTATCATTATCATCATCACTACCACCGACATCATCGTCATCATCATCGTGCTCACCCCCTTCAATACAGTTTTTTCGGGATACGGGAGACTGAGAAAGGGAGAAAAGTGTCATATTTCTGTTGTTCGGGTGGCACAAGTGACGTTCGGAGAAGAGACATGGATGTGGAGGTGGCATGCGGTGGATGTTGATATATGAGGATGCTCAGTGATGAGATGAGTACACGTCTTCATGTGGGAAGATGAGTGAAGGCGTCTTCTCAATTTTCCATTTTTTTTTTCTCGCCAGTTAACTTTTTTTTTCTTCCTTCATGTAAAAATGGGTATAATGAAGTCCTCAGTCTCTTCCAGTAATAATATGGAATGGAGTGACTGGAGTGTTTATGGAGGAGTGGGTGGTGGTAGTGGTGGTGGGTAGATGCTCATCGTCATCATCATCATCATCATTCAGGCTCTATAATGATGGGGATGCTCAACTTGAACAAAAGGCAGAGAGAAAAAATATGAAAAGCGAGAGTGTGCTCATTGATGATGATGAGTGGTAAGTAGGTGAAATAAGTGGCATGTCGTCCCTTTTTCTACCCAACAAGATAATGATGACAATGATGATGATGACTGGTTATCTTGTTAAAATGACTGAGGGAAAAGAAAACAAGTGTAGTTTTCCTTATAAAATATAATGAAAATAATTGAAATGTTTGGGGAAGATGATAAGAAAAAGGAGTTTGTTTGTTTTTTCCCTTTCTTCCCATTTCAAGAGCAGTCTTATTTAAGAAATCTCCCTTTTCTCGTGTTGCCCTTTCCCTTTCATGTTTTTCCATCCTCACAATTTTCATACCTTTTTTTAAAAAAAGTTGACTTGTAAAAAAAACTTTCTCCCGAACGACAAAGTTTCTGAAACAAGCTTGTCTTTTTTTAGCTGCAAACAAGATAACATTATTTTCTTTCCTTGTTGTCTGCAACCGCCTTGGAGACGATCCTTGTTTTCCTACCCACCACCATTTTATTGCATCACCTCATCAACTTGATATCACATCAAATCATCATTCCTCCTTGAAGAAACGTAGGTAAACCTGGAATTAATATACGCTTGGGAGGAAGCAGAAGCCTCGGCATAAAACCGAATGATATGACAAATTTGATGATGATGTCAAGACTGAGAATTTTTAATGCTCCACTCCCATCACCATCATCATCACCAACCATCCCGAACGACGGGAAAGTCAAAAGGGAAAGGGAAAAGTGACTCAACTTAAAAGACAAACTGAAAGAAAAAAAACGGACAAAAGTCAACTTTTTTTTACGTTTTTCCAACTTCCTCCTCCACTTCTACTACTTTTGAACCGAAAAAAAAGATCAACCATTTGCATTTGACTTTCCATTTGGTTTCCCGACTTCTTTTTTATCCCTCCTTCCCGAGAGTTTTTACCACTTCATCTTCATTATTTAAGTGTACACATGTGTGTGTGTAAATAACCACGCACTATTTTCCCTCCGCTATGGAGTGAGACAGGAAGTCAAAACGAGAGGGAAAAAAATATCATTACTGTTATGATTATTATTATGATGGAGGGAAAAACTGCAACTCCAGTTAAAAGCGCCACCATCACTTGGATCTTTGGAGTGCTCTTCCACCACTTTCCCCCCAGAATGAATATAGCGATAGCATGTTTGTCCCCATATACAAAAATTGCCCAGGCCATATCCAGGATCATTATCATTATGCGTGTGTATATATGGCTCTCTCCCCATTCCCATGAATCTTTATGAATGCTCCTCCAAACTTCTCCTCTTACGCACATGTTTTATTTAGTGGGACTAATATTAGGGAGGGAATCATCATGTTGATTATGATGAGGAGGACGAGTATAAGGTGGAGGAGGTTGAAGTTGAAGGTGGATGTTAACACAGCTCTCACCTCCATTTCATCTCCCTTTTTTTAACTTCCCCACTTGACTCTGATATGGGGAGCATGATCGTCATGATATCCTCTTCCGCCACTTCTCACCCATTCATCTGAGCCCCCATTCTATGTAAAATAATGAGTTGTTTCTTCATCCCAAAATTCATATGATATGATAGAGACGATGTCTCTTTTCTCCCCAGCTTGTATGCATAAATGCTCCATAAAAGCACACACAAAAAGGGATGGTAATGACGATTTAAAAATTATTTTATATCCAGCTCATTCCTCCAGCCTCATTTATCCGACATCACATAAACAGCAGTCAACTTGAAAGGAGGAATTATGATGGAAATAGTTGGGAGGGAAAATCTGCACCAATTTTTTTTATAAACTGTGAAATGTGAAGGAGTCGCAATTTTGCTCGTCTATAATTCACAGACAAATTCCCAGTTACTTTTTATGATGGGGAGATACAGAGCAAGGAATATTTTTTTCTAGAAAAAACTTCTAAAGTCACTCTTCCTTATTTAGACTGGTTGGATGATCGGATTGAAAACATTCAAAAGGATTTTTTTCTCTCCTTCGTGGAACCTCTCATAAAACTCCGCCGTTATGCAAGTTGTCATATGATAATGATGATGATAATGGGAGAAAAATCTTTTTTTTGGGAGCTAAAAAACTTGAAACCATAACGACAACTATCTTCCTACTCGAGTGTAATAAACATGGTGCTTTCTGCTCAAAGTCCTGAGCCTACACATGCAGCCCCATTCATTCCTGAATTGAAGACGAAAGGACGACATACGACACCGATGCATTGATCGCGATAGCTATGATGACTGGGCTATGGCTGGATGCATGACTTGCTCAGAAAATAAGAGCCTTCTGCTCCCACCAAAACGTCACATAAAACTTAAAGGTTGGATTATGCATAAACATCGTTATCGTCATCGTAAAGATAAGTTGATGTTATGATTATGCTTATCAAATCATTTCTTCTAGAATATGTTTAAAGCGCCTCTAAAATGATCGTATTTGGATATGGGATCCTCAAGGAGTTTGCTCGCTCATGTGAGAGTACCTAAGAAAAAATGAAGAAGTCACGAAAAAGTTGTTTATATTTTAGTTAGGATCTGGATCAGAGATCGCTCATCGGTTTATTCAAGTTAATGATGGACAAGCCTAGATTAAAAATTTAGGGAGGATTTAACCAAGCAAAAATCAACATAATCATACAGCCATTTCCAGGCCAAACAGGAGGAAATAAATGGAGCTGTGGCAAAAACACGACAGTTTTATGACCTTCAAGGTAAACCAAAAAGATTGTAAAAGTTTTACAAAAAAATTGAATATTGTTTTGTTTGGGTTTATATTTTTTTCCTCCTCATCCTTTTTTCCTGGTTGAAGTGATTGAATGAATGGTTTGCTCTGATTTGAATTGAGATGGGATGGAAAAGTTCAGCTGAAGAAGTTTGTTTTTTACGGAGGTTGTTTTTTATCTATCTATTTTGAATTTTCTGTTCCCTTTGATTCCGAAATCTTAATTTATGCTTGATCGTTAAAAAGCTCGTTTTCATTTTGAAATGACGCGTGCTTCTCCACAGAAGAAAAAAAGGGTTTTGGGGTTTGAATGGGTAGGAAAAAATTACTCCGGCTTCCTTCTTTTTTATTAAAGAAACTCATTCAACTGTATTTACGGCAATATTAAAAAAGGATTTTAGCTTTCCATTTTGACAAAATCACCGTCGTAATGATGATGAACAAGATGAGACAAACGGTTTGTCTCTTGGATACTGACTAGGGAGAGGAGAGCCCTGTCGAATGAAATGATATTAAAAAAATGTAGTCGTCTTGATAAAAAACCGAATCCAGACGGGATTCTTTTTCCCTGTAACATTGAATCTTAAAAATACATAAAAAATCCTCAGACTTCTCCTGATCCCGTTCATTTCACACTCAAACACATAAAAACGGCTTCCTGGTGGGATCAAATATTTTTTCTTCGAATGCGGATTCCTCCTCTCTTCCTCCTCCTCGTCATTGCAGATTAACGAGGCAATTGGAAGACGCACTAAAATAACATAAACGTCTCTATTTAAATGTTCCTTTTGCAAAAGAATTTTTACAGCTTCTTCCGTATTCCAAGGAAATGCAAAAATAGTTGGGAATGGCATGACGCTATTTATAAAAAACGTTTTCGTGGAAAAACCTTTCGCAAAATTTTAACTTTTAGGGTCATTAACTTAACGAAGGATGGGAATAAGAGGCTTATTTACTTTTTCTACAATATTTAATTTGCGTAAACAGTAGTCCATGCATGACTCACTCTCTAATAAGGATATTTACAACAATTTTTTCAGTATTTAGCTTCTTTCATCATTTCATCATCCCAAGTTGGGATTCCCAACCCATAAAAAAACGTAATCGATGATCTCCCATCCACTAACCCATTCATCCTGTCCCATTCATAATAATGAGGGTAAAGCGTAAACAGTCCCATCCTTTGAAAGTGAGCCTGAGCCCAAATGCGTAGAAAAATGAGAGAAAAAAACAGTTTTTTAAGTGTTTTGTTATGCAACAAACGCTAATAAATAATTCAAGAGGATGCATGCATCTTCCCTTTCTGGATTCCCATCGTCTTTTACGCATTTATCCTAATTCATGCTCCATATTTTCAAGTGCTTTGCGTACCCCACTTATTATTACTTGCAAGAGACTTTGAAGGAATGAACGGGAAAATATATTGTGGCACTTTTCCCCACGAAAAAAAAAGTCACCTCGGCAAATGCATTTCTAATGGGGAAACCACTCCATCTGACAAGAGCGGAGAGTTATTGGCCCCCTGTAAATGGATCTTGTTGTGTGTGAGGGGGAGAGATAATATCAGGAAAGGAGACTTGAGAAGGAGGCGATTGATGAAACATTCTGTTTTGTCTTAAGCTCTGCCTCTATTCTTAAGAGAATCACCACACTTCCATCCCATTTAGTTAAGAACAGGAGAAGGTTGATGCCTCATGTCATTACCGTTGTTGTTTTTTAGTAACTTGTTTGTTCCCTGCCATTAAAGGAGTTCCAGGCATGTTCGGTGTTGTGTTCAGCGAAGGGATTTTTTGGTTAAAGTGGTAAATGAGATGAGTATGACAGTCCAAGAAAAGCATTTTTCTTGGCATATATGGAAATGGGTAGAGTTGGAGCATGAGAGTAAAATAAGACTAACAAATTTAAGACCAGACCAATACTTTCTATTTAAGAGGGTGGAAGTAGGCAAAAAAAAAACAGATTTTTGTTGGATGTATAGCCATTTGTGTTTATAAATGGAAGTCATTTAAAAATAACAATGAAACATTACGTTGTCATTTGTAGGGAACAAGATAAAAATAAGTGGTTGGCTAAAATGGGCATTTTTTACGTGTCAATTCTGAAGTTCAGAGGAAGAGGGATGGAGGAAACAATAACAGTAATGAGGGTAAACACACTTTTACTTTGGGGGAATGAAATGACTAACTTTTTTTTAAATAATTCTGAAAGGAATTTAAAGCGCTGACTGAAATTAATTGTGAATTGGGATAGTGATTTTTTTCCAAAAGGGGAAGTCTTTTTAAAATAAAATTAAATAGCTGATGAAGAAGAGAAGAGTCATTTATTCTAAACCTGAGAAAACTCATCAGGCTTTTATTAATCAAGTGATTACAATGACGTTAATAATCAATTATGGTGTGATCGTCATCCTGATTTCATGGCTGGGGTATTTAACAAGACGTTACTTTTGGAGAGAATAATTTTTCTTCAAAACTTCTCGTCCGGCCACGCATTATACATATATCATCCCAATAAGGAAGCGATAAAGAGTGCATCACACTTTTTAAAAAATGAAAACTGGATGGATACCACCTCCATCATCACTCCAAAACATAAATCAAACTGCTCCAGTCCATCCATCCATCCTCGGCATTGACTCCTCAAGTGACAAGAGACATATTTGAGAGGAGGCATAATACGCGGACTTGTCCTTCTTTTTGAGAAAAGAAGAATCCACTCTCTGTCTGGAGAACCATTATCCTCACTCCTTCACTTCCAATTCACATATAATATATTATGAACTCACCATATTTAATCCTCATCACATATTTATCGACCCGACCGGGATAAAAGTTCTTTGTTGGTTTGAGAAAAAAGCTTGATTACGCTTACGGGGCCGTTCCAAAAGTACGTAACGCCTTGGGTTTGATGATGAGATGGAACACGCCTCATATTCGTCAATGGCAACGTGTGTGATGGGGTAGCGGGGGACTTTAAGAATTGCCATTTTAGTGTGACGTACTTTTGGAACGATCCCCTACATAGATGGAATCATATAAAAAACTTGTACATTAAAGAGTCCCTATTTTTATTAGACTTTTATGCAATGACATGATGACGACATAAGACATCAGACATCATCCTCTCATCCTCAACTCCTCCAGTCAGTATCATTTTCTTTGACTCAGGGTGAGACTGACTCCAAAAGAAACAGATTCCCAACCAGGAATAAATTATCTTCTGTAACAACCTTACATTCATACTTATATGATGAGCTGTGTCTTTTCTCCTTCCTTCTTCTCCTCTTAAGCCGTATGTCCTTATCAACAACTCCACTCATCTTTCCCTCCAGCAGAGGATAAGTACAAGTAGTGTAGATACTAACATGGCTCTTTTTTCCCGTAAAGTGCCATCACCGAGCTTTCCTAATAGCGATAATAATATATTCCATCCTGATCCTTCAACAATAAGCCGTGAATTGAAACCAGTTTCTCTTTTCTTGAAATAAAAGAGCGAGAAATAAGAAGTGGGAAGATATAAAAAAATCTGTTATTTTAAGGATAAGACACATTTTTCCTTCTTGACTCACTCCAAGTCCTTTTACTGATGACGATGATGAGTTTTTTTTCTTCTCTCCTTCCTTGAAAGGATATGGATGTGTATGAGATGAGAGAAGGACAGGGAAAAAAAGTGTCTCTGCATTTTCTTTGGAGAACTTTGTCATCTCATCGGATCGGATGGAGTCAGCTCGAAAGGGAAGAAAAGAGGAAGTATCATGATGGCCATAGCTCATTGACATTCAGTGTCATCACTCAACCATTTTCCCCACTCTGGGAGACAGACGAAGGAGGAAGGAAGGATGTTAATTATGGCCGTGGAGGTGATCATGATCATGAGCGTTTGATGAAATGAAGGAGAGAGGGAAAGGCAATATCATCCTGCCGATATCCGAAGTGTCCCCATCATTATTATTGTTCTTGTCACTGGAGAATCAAAAAAAAAACAGGTTGGGATATATAATATTGCAAAGCCATACGCCACAAGACTAGACATCATCATCGTCACCACTCCCACCATCACCATCATCATAAATGCAACTTGAAAAATAATATGTATGAAAGGAAAACTCAACAAGACTTTGAAGCCTTTGGAGAGTATCTGATTATGCGTAAGGGCTGGGAGGAAAAGGGAGATGAGATGATGTCATTCCTCCTGACTCCTTTTTATCATCATCTTAACTTCCCTCCCCAAAGTTGGGAAAAAGTGAAAAGGAGTGTTTTACAAGGAAACGTGTGGCGTATTGACGGAAGGCTTTTGACTTTTCAAGAGATACATTTTTTACCACTCATCATCCCATCACATCACCACCAAGACCAACGTCATCCACCACCATCATCACCACCTCCTTTGTCTTCCGTCACTAATGCGATATGCTGAGCTGAGGGTGATCATAATGTACCTTGAAGTTTTATGCCTTTTTCCAGCCAACCTGGAGCAATAAAAACGAAATGAATTCAGAAAGCTATCACTTCTCGAAGACTGGCAGACGACGCACGTATAAGCTGGAAAAAGGCGAAAGATGACTTTTCAAGAAAATTCACACTTTATAAGCTGGGATGCGTGGCGTTGGTTTTTTTTTGTGCGGGAGTCAAGTGAAAATGCATCCCGTCACTAGCACCATCATCATCATCCCTATCAACATCTCACATTGGTTGCATATCAATTGGGTGAGAATGGGGACTGCATGGAATGGAAAATTCATCTTTGGTTTATAAGTGTGACTGCATCTTTTTAACTTTTAGTTGAAAGATCCTCTCTTCCTTTCTCTGCTCCTCATATTCCTTCAAAAGTTACCACCACCAAGGTGGTGGCGGTGGTGGGGACATTATGCAAAATACATTTGATACTACTGGCTTTTACCATTATGCATACATAATATAGAGGGGGAAACCTGCCACCAGGAACAAAAAAACGGGAAGGATATAAAACTCGGTAAAAGATGCATTGACATATGGAACCAGTTTCATCATCTCATCATCACCATATTCCTCCGATAAGCTTGGAAGAAAGATCAATGATCAATATTTTTTTCACAAGATTTAATTTACCTCACAGGGAGAAACAGCGAGCAAGAAAAAAGGCCTCATTATAAAAGACGCTTGAAGAATCCCACCCAAGGTCACCAAAATGAATGACACTGATATGAACTGACTCTGTTCAAAGTTCATCCACAATTTTGATAATGCCAACAAACAAATCAAAACAAGACCGTTGGAAAGAAGCTCCTCAAACTACCGATAAGAATGAATTGGCTTTCCCAAGAAAAACCTTCCAAGACAATGATGATATCAGCGACATTATCGTTCTGAGGCTACCCCATCCCCAGCATAACCACAACAGTCAGTGATCATTCCATAATGCGATGACTCCCACAATACAATATCCCCCTCATCCCCCTCCTCATCACCATCAATTCTTATGCATATTTCCTCCTGACCTTCATGCATTTGAATGGGCTAATCAAGAGGAAGAGAAAAAAACATGCACAATTGAGAGCAATGACAATAACGACAATGAGCCCAGCCAACCAAAAGGGGAAAAAATATCAAGAAGCTACTTTCCCTCTTCCACATCCACCTCTCCATCCCCCAATATTTATCCTTTGTCCGTGAAACAGCAATTTTGTGCGTAAAAAGCCTTGTTATATGTGTGCATTTTATGGGAGTCGAGACTCTGCCATTGGCATCCATTCATTTCATGTGATGGGCCTCGAAATTTCTTGACAATGTACTTATATGTGTATATTTTTTCCCTTGCATAGATTATTACGATTACCGTTATGCTGATTTCCACTGGCACGATCCACTCCACTACTTACTGTTATTTCCACCACAGCCATTTGTTTTCTTTTCGTTATATGTCCCCTCTCCCTTCCCCACTTTCTTTTTTCCTTAATCTTGCTAATGTCCTCTTATGCATTGCTCCACTCCATGAATATATAGTTTAGCTTGTTATATGGCGGAGGAATGAATGCGGAAGGATTATCATTATAGCATAATATAATATAGTTTGAGAGTAAAATGGTGAATGCACTTTTCCTTCGGACTCCAACTCCTCCACCAGTTCTGTTATAAACCGTTGTGAATGTTTTTTTTGGGGGGAAGGCTGGAGTGGAGTGAATAAAAGCTGGGAAATGCACTTGAGAAGCGAGCGGAAGATTTTGGACGGGAATGTATTTATACATATTTTACTGTGCGTAATGTTCTGTCATTTGGACTTAATGCAGTTGCTATATCTACTCCAGTGTCGTATTAGCTATATGAAAGGAGGAGGATATGGAGGCGGTGGTGGTGGAGGAAAGGTTTTCTTCCAGGCAAGCTGGTTTTTTTTTCTCTGGGAAAATGTCACAACAGGCGGATGAAAAGCCAAGTGAGCCAAGCTGGTATGAGATTGCATTAGCATATCTATATAGCTGGTTTCGTTATAGCTGGTAGTTTTGTTTGCTTTTGTAAAGGGTCACCAGCCACAGAGACCGGGGCTTGTTACTCCGAGAAGCTCGACGTAATTATAACATTTTATAAGTATGAAATATGTGGATGGAGTTGGGAGCAGTGTGCGTAAACCTTTGCGCAATTCTCTGCCTTTTCCTGTCATTTACAATTTTTTCTCCGCCGGTTTTTTTTTATTTATGACTTGTGCGGAGTCAGAGAAGGGGAAAGGAGGTGGATGATTGTGAAATTCTCTGGTTGCCTTTTCCCAGTCATCCACATCTCGTTTGTTGTTGGGAGTAGGTAATTGTGGATATTGCATGAGGTGTACTTTCACTTGTGGAAATGCTAAGCAGAAACAAAAACTTGATAAGTTTGTTTTTTCCACCAGTTTTCATTCAAACCCAACGAACCTGAAAGCATCTGGATAGAGTCAAAAGTTTATAGTTTTCTAAAATTCAATCAGAGTCACTTCACCATAACTTGAGCTTTTGCAAATTTATTCAGAGCGAAAATCCCAAAATAAAAATAACTTTAGAGGAATATGTTCCCTCTTGCAAAAAAAGTTACATTGCATCATATCTTCATTCATATTCCAGCCATGTAAGACTCATACAACGGAATAACTGTGTTTATTTATTGTTGTAAATTTCTTCAACTGCAAATATGTAATATGACTACATACATCCATACCTTATCTTACATGTTCCAATGAAGTAATCCAGAAAAAAAAACTTCCATATACTTATATATCTTATTTCCCTTTCATTCCAAACTACTTTTTTATCCATAATTTTCACTAATTTTCCTCCTGACATTCAAAGCTTATCTGAGCAAATTAGATTGTATTTTATATTTTCTCCCCTGAAAAATATCCTATTCCCACGTGACATTTTCACGGTAAGACGAGCATCAACGAATATACTTTTTTCTCTCCAAGTCAATTTTCCCTTCATTTCTGGTATTAGCTTCCATTCAAAATGTATCCTGTCACTTGGCTAGGTTGTTGAATACGTGTTCCCTCTCACTCTATAAAATAGTTTCCCCTCCTTGTCATCATCACATTATGCAGCCAATATAATATAAATTTACAGTACAAATTTCGCTGCTCGCAATGTGATCGTCATCCTCGTCAACATGATCATCATAATGCCTAATATTATTACTTGAGCCCTATTGTATGCATATGAATTGAATTGATTTGGGAATGAGACGGGGAGAGAGGGGGAGGTGGTGCTTATATGGGCTGAGTGGGAAGGAGGAGGGAGGTAGTGAAAGCTATTTTCATTTTCACATGTTTATGAAAGTGTTGTTTATGAAATATATGCCAACTTGGTATTCATGAAAATGTAAAATTCATATAAAAAATGGGAGCTGGTTGGTGCACACACCCCAATTCTAATATTGGCTGTGTGTACCTTGTCCTGTCTAACTTTTACCTCTCCAGCGTTATCATATCCTATCAATCCAATAATATTTATATTAGATTGTTGTTGTTCCCCAAGTTTGGTGAAATTGTGCAACCCCTCTGTAGTATTAGGTAAAGGGGATTGGGAATACTTTGGAGGGAAATTGGGGTGACTAAAGGAGGAGCAATGTTTTTTTCGGGGGATATAGGTATATTGAGTATGCTCATGTTTTCCCCTATGATATGATGACAGGTCGGCAACGTTTTCCAGAAAATGCCATTCAAAGGAATGTCACGATCGATGCGTTATCATCAAGCCGAGTCATTCCATTTCCAAAAGGGAAGGAAAATAAGACAACTTTTTTATCTTAAATTACCCAACTCAAGACATTCATAAAGTTTTAGTTGGAATAAATATGAGTAACGATGAGAAACTTTAATGACATAATATTATGGGAATGAAAAGGGGACTGATAAGGAAATCAAAAAATATGATGTTGATCTTATCAGAAAACGTGAGTCAAACGAGCTATATTATATGTCAAAGGGATAATATGAGAGAAATTTGATTTGAGGGAAGTAATAACATGCTTCATTTGCTAGTTTTGTCCTAAATATCATTTGCATAAATAATGTGTAGGGAAAGAGTGAGCATAAATAAATGAAATGACTAATGAAACAAGTTTAATTGCTGATAAAAAAACTGTTTATCAAAGTTTGGCATGTGATGACTAATTCATGAGTCCTGTTACAATCAGGCCAAGTCGCTTATGATGGGAAGTACCTTAAAAAATTATCTTGGCTTTGCAGCCACAACAGGATCCAAAGTTAGTTTACAGCAGCAAACTGTAATTTTTTCACGAAATAAAAGTCACATCGTCTCAAAACTACATTAAATCATGTAATGCGACGAGTGGTGACGATAATGACCATATTGTAATATGAGCTTATTTACTAATAAAACTGGGAATGAAAACAAGCTCTCCTCATCTTTCTGCATTTATTTCTCATCTGCCCAGCACATAACATTCCCAAGCGGACATTGAGTTCCCCGACAAAAGATGGTGTTACAGTGAGCCCCACAGCCTGACTCCAACCCAACTGGAGTGATAAAAGAAGGACGACATGGTTCGACTTACATCATATAAGTTCAGGAGTCCACACATCCAAACACACGCATTTTACAGCCAGTTGTGCCAAGCTCAGTCTTCCACTTCCTTCTTGAGCAAATGTGCAGCCCTCCACATTCCCTGCCAGAGTAAAGTGCAGAAATATAGAGCCGCTGATGCTCTGCTGCTGCTCGAACCAACAAGCTCAACTTGTTTGTTGGATTTTCATACAGGAAATAATGAAAAAATGCTCAAGTTGAACTAGGACGAACCCAACGAGAAAACGCATGGCCATATCATCATATAGATCCCCGTCAGCTTCTACCATGGACTTTGAAATGTTTCTAATGCAGCAAGCCAGTTGCTCTGGGGCGGATAGAGAGAAACCCATTTTCACAATGTTATCCAGGAGCCAGTGCCGGTCTTCACTCCAGTTGTGAATCTGGTGTGGAAGAGGAAACACCACCGACGTTTGTCCTGTGCTCCACGCTCGAGTTCTCAGTCAACTTCTGACTTAAGCTTATGCAGGAAAAAAGGGGAGAAGGAAAAGCTAAAGCTGAAAGAATCTCTTTTTGTTATCCTCTCATTTCATCACGTCCTTTTTTCACAAATATTACTGTTCTGCCAACAGATATAGTTATAATTGCTAAGTGAGAGTGCGATTTTTTCCATTTCCATGAAAAAAAACATTTCGTGAGAAATCGGACGTGTCAGAATATCAAATTTTTTTTAAAGATTTCATACAAGTGGACTCATCAATTTCTTTAAAAAACTACAAGTGCATCATAACTCATATGCCTATTTTTTAAAGTTGGTTTTGTAAAGTTTATTCTCTGATATACTTTCACCAGGAAAGGAGCTAAAACATCTTTCCATTTACTAATTACACTTTCCACTCTTTTCTCGCCAATAAAAAAAGTGGAAAAAACTTTTACAAACAGAATACTTTTTTTTTGCACATGAGCCTTTATACTCTACTCATCTCTCAGTGTTTTCCTTTTTTTTCTTCCATGAATGTCTCCATTCATTCATGGGAACCATCATCTCATCACCATTCCCGACCATCAACTACCGTAATGATGAAGCCAATAATGGTGACAAGTAGAATGAAAGAGATCGTTTAAAAGCCAGACTGAGAATTTTCTCTCATATTTTGAATTTCTTTCCTATTCACAAAAAAAGGCTGGCTGAGTCCCAGAAAATATATAAAAAAAACACTGAATATTTCTCTTCTCCTCCTTGACAAGAGGATCTATTCCAAAAAGGAAGAAGAAGTGCTTAAATTCCCGAGAAAAAAATATAATAATTCAGGAAAAAAAAGAGCAAGTCTTTTGGACTTAAAGTGAGAATGGATATTATTATGATAAAAAAACGTATGCAAACTCTGCTCCGCTGGGTGTCTCGAGAGTGAAGACTCGAAAAAAAAGTGAACAAAGGAAGGATGCAAAAATGAGGGTTGACTCCTTGCTGTGAGAAAAATATACTTTTGCTTTCATCCACATCTCTCTCCCATCTCGTGGAGAAGCTTCCGCGGTGGAGTAGAAATTATAACGTAGCCACTTTGGAATTTCACCGAAAAAACCAGAGTCAAGTTCAGATCAATCCGATTTTTAACCAAGGATCCCTTCTAATGACAAGCATTACTATTGCTATCCCATTCCCAAGAAAAGCTTCTTATTCTTCAGTTTAATTTCTTAATTAACACTCACCCACTCAACCAAAGATTACACATTTCTTGAGTAAGCAAAAACATTGGTAAATCAGGAAAAAAATATCCTCGCAGATCGAAACTTTTTTTTTGGCAAGGAGAAAAAAACTAGTGTGACTCAACACATCTCCCTATAGCCATTCCTTAGCTGAACTAATGACCCAACTAATTATTCCCGTCGTTTATCCTCTCCCTCGTGAAGCCTAGTGGGAGCAGACAGGGAGAGACACAAAAGCACGAGCCAAACTTTTCCTGACAATTGTCAACTTTTTCCTGATGAGTATTTATTACTCAAAACTAGCGTCTCATTACGGAATAATAATCCTCGACAGTGTCTAGTGGAAATGGGGATGAAAAAAACCCGAGTCTGAGGACCCCAAACAACATGACTCTCCCATACACTCAGTCATGAATGGAGGAATCTGGAATGATGCATAATTTATGGGGAGCTCTTACGACCCAAGACCAAAAACTATTCCTCCTTCCACTGGGGAGAAACAACAAAGAAAAAAATAAACTTTTTCATCCACTCCGTCTTGGAAGATTGGAATGGGAGTAGTTGTTTCTTGTAATGTAATCATCATCATTATTAATTGAACAAGTAATTGCATTAGCCAACAAGCTAGTTCCTTTTTAGTTAGAGTTGACGAAGAGCCCACGAAGGAAAAAAAAACTGGATTATGTAATTTATGTCCATCCAACAAATTCAGAAAGGGTGTAATGACGAGGACAGCCACCCAACGAGCGGAAAATGTGTTTACAGTGGGGAAAGTCAACCCAGGATTTAATCTACGTGGACTTTGATTAATGAGTAAATGAAGTGAGCTAAGTTTTTTCTTGCAAGGAGGAAAAAAAATAGTATAATAAGAAAGTTTTCTGTTTTTGCGCGCAAAGTAAACAAAAAAAAAAGTTTGAGGTGTGTTGTAGTCGGAGAGATACTTTTGTGCCAATTTCATCCCGATGATGATGATGAGTAGCAGGGCGCCTTTCCTGGGCAAAGTTTGTTGGAAGTTAAGTTGAAAGAAGTTGGCCTGGCTACGAATTGCAAAGCACTTAACAAAAACAATATAAATAGAATAAGGGAAACTGAAGTCTTTTGATTTGAGCCTTTGAAAGTGAAAGGAAAAATTTGATGAAAAAACTCCATTTTCCAAATTAAGTGGACCAGATAGTAAATTGAATCGATAAGGAAAGAGCTCCATCTAAAAGAATGGGACTAGGATGAGGAAAAATAGTCATAATTTGCTCGTCAACCATGTAGGGAAGTATCCTGAGTGAATGAGAATTGCAAAAAAAGGAGAAATATATATCCCCTGTCCAAAAAATTTGCTGATGTTTCCCCCATCAATATAAAAACAAAGTGGGACGAAACAACTAGACAGATAAAAGCTTTTGTGATCGCTTCCCCGCTTAATTAATTAGCTGGAAATATCCTCGTCATTGTTTCCTCTCTCTAGATCCACTCCAGCTAGTTTTTCCCCAACTAGCTTTCACCCCAGCTTGCATGAGTAATTCCTCTGAACTTGAGAACTTCTCCTCCCTTTTCTTGTGTGGAGGGAAGTGAAAGCTTTTCTCTTGACTTTAGACTCGGAATCTCCGACTCTGAACCAGAGGTCCAGAGTGGGGAGAAAGTTTCGAGAGGGAAAGGTGGATTGTCATCATCATCCCGATAAATGTGACTGTCATTTAACAAGGCTTCCCTGTATGTCCCGGTGAATGAGGAGCTTCACTTCAAAATCCCGATGACTTAACAATATAGCGGGGAACAGAGCTCAGCCCATATCTAGCAAAATATCAAATGACTTGAAAGGAGATTCACCTTTCCATCTGAAATGGGTTAAAACAGCAAGGATCTCTCTGTATAGTTGAGGCTTGGCCTAATTGATCGAAAATTAGGGAACAAAAGGGGACAAACAACAGTTTTGAAAGTAAGACCATACAGAAAACAAACCATTTAAGCAAACCTTTTTAGTGTGTAGTAAGTTGCAAAAAAAATATTGAGAGTGTTGTCATCATTTAAGTGAAAACCAGTGAACTATTTTGCCAAAGTATTCCATTCAGTAAGCTTCGCCTAAGACGGGAGCCCCAACTCAGTTTTCAAGTGAACCGAAAAAGGAATCGGGAAAGTGGAAGGTAAGCAGAGTCATCCAGATTATCATCATCATTTGGCAAAATTCTTTTCATCTTTTTTCTCCCTTTCTCCTCCCAAAGAAAAAGTAAGATTAAATGTTTTTTTTTTCGGAAGAGGGGAAGAAGAGGAATGTGATTCACGTGACAGGTCTTTGTTCAAGTCTCTTCATTTTTTTGATTTCCTTTAAGTATTCCTCCTTTACTTCCTTCAATCCTTCCTCAACGTTCTTATTCCACCACAGAAGCATCATCATTGCTAGGTCTTATCCATCTTTCTTATCGAGTACCTTATGTACAAGTATGCTTTGGGAAGACAATAAAAAAGGGTTATAGTTCCCGACAAACTACAAGGGAAATAGTGAAATAGCCTGGCATTGTTTTCCTTTTCTTGTTCCCAGATTCCTTTCCACTTTCTCAAATGACTCGGACTGGAAAGAGGGAAAGTGGGAAAGATGAAAGTTCCTTTTCGGCCCCCCTTTTTTGTTTACCTTCATAGGGAAAATATTGTATAGGTTATGTTTCATCTGTAAAAACACCCATTGCCAATTCACTCATCCAAATTTTTTTTCTTTCGAAATTTTCACTTGAATGGAGGCAAAGCAAAGGGAAAAGTTTTTTGCAAGGGGAGCTCCTTTCGCTAAAAAAAAAGTTTTATTTTGGGTAAATTGCAATGAAGACGTGAGCAAGAATGCGTTTCGCTTCTTCAAACATAAATGATTGAAGTTCCCTTTTCCCTGATCACCATCATCCTTCCCTCGTACTCCTGATCATGTTCATTCCCTAATGTTTCCCCGTCCATTCACTTAAAATAGTGGGGAAAGAAAAAGTGCAACTTGTTTTCCTTTTCAACAATCTTCAAAAAATTTCTATCCAATCGATAAGAAAAGAAATCAGAACTTACTGAGGGAGCAACTCAATTCCTAAATTACATTTAGGGCTCCAATTGAAAATGGGGAGAAGCCCTTACAAATATTTCCCTCGTCCCGACCCCTCCGCCCTTTCCCCTACCTCTGTTAGTTAACTACAATAACAAAAACAAACGTAACTTTTCTACTTGAAAAGGAAAACTTTAGAAAAGGGCAAAGTTTACAACTTTACAAACTAGCTCCAAATTTTGCACCATTCCCAACTATATTACGTCACGTAACACAATTCCTCCTAAGTGGTCGTGGATGATCAGAGCCGGCTGATTGAGCAGGATCGGGTTTAATGGGATGAAATGGGAAGTAAAAAAAGGAAAGGAAGCGAAACAAAACTTTTCATTAAAAATTATTACCGGGGTAATCTAAAACAGCTAGATTCCTTCATTTCAAACGAAGAAAAAAAGGAAATGAAAAAGTTTGAAAAAAAATTACGTTATATCAACCCCATTCCGCTAATAATGTTGTCGAGCTCCGCACCCTACACTTTGCGTCTTATTGAATTAAGACAATTACAAAGTGCATTAGGCTGGAACAAAAACCCATCATTATATGCTGAGTAATATGACAAGAAACATGGGTTTAGAAATATGTGTATTTGCTAGATTAAAATAATCCTAGTAATTACATGCTGGTGCGTAGGACATGCATCAACGCATATTGTTTTGTAGGTAAGCACACAACTTACGATTTTTTTGTAAGTTACGCAAATTCATGCACGATTTTTTCCCCTGTGCTCACCCACTCCACTGCCAGGTTGTTTTTTCCCCTCCCCCTATTATTACAACTGTCATGACATTACTCAAGAAGAGCAGTAACATGAAAAAAAAAATAATTTTCTCAAGTGGAAATCCTACTCGGTGCGTTATTTTCCTCCTTGTCAATCAATCACTGTAAAAAATGTACTTGTACCCATGAACAACTACAATTACTTTGGCATGGAATATGGAATGGGATTGCGTAAGTAAAAAAAAACATTAGTTTAGAGGCGAGTCATGAACGAAATATGTAGATATGAATTGAAAGCTATGGGTAGGCTAGTAGTCCAGTAGTGAGCCAAAGAGCGAGTGGTGGTCGCCCGATTTTGACATCTGATCTGATAATAAGTAAAAATAGCTTCGGCTTCTGTAGCTTTTAGCATAGGATGGGATTATGTTTTTTTTTGGAGGAATGGAATGGGACTAATAGTTGGGTTGGAATGTGTTTTTTTTTGCTACATGATGTATTCCATTCATGTAATGTGGTCATCATTCATCAAAGGAAATGAAAATATTAGGATGGAGGACAGCGGAGTTGGGAGTCCTCAGTGGAGGAAGGAGTGAGTACAATTGTGCAGTGGATGTTGGAGGGATACTGATTCACTCCAAAAGTTACTTCAAATCTGAGTGCGCACACTTGTCCAGCTAGCCAAAAACTCTATTGTGGAGACTGCCAGACAAGTATTTTTTTATTGTGCTCACTTCGCTTTGGGTGAATGATCCTGTCCTACAGCTTCAACTCCAGTGTACTCGTGGTGGTGGCCCGCTTCCTCTCAAATGTCATGGTGAAGAAAAGGACAAGTAAATAAACAAACAAGTCATTTTTTTCTTCATGTCCAACCACTCGTTTTTTTCCACCCATCCATCCATCCCTATTTGCTGAGTTGTCTGGAGCCCTACGGATTGAATATGGAATGAAATGGGAAGGAAGAAGGGAAATGACGAGTAAAAAATTCCTGGATGGATGATGTGTGTGCCTAGCAGATAACAAGGGAGGATTGACAAATGTCCGTTTTTTATTCAGTAAACAAAATCCTAAAAGGAATATGAAACTGCGCTAAAGCCTCTAAACCCATTTCCATATTTAAATATTTGAAAAGTTAATTTTTGATTTTGCCCATGTCAAAAAATACTTCAAGGGAGAAATCAGTGGCTGGGTCAAACTGGGGAAGAAATCGATAAAGAAAATGAGTCCACTCCACTTCCCTCCACACGCTGCACTATAACTTCCTGTTAGTGGAGGAACGAGCAGCAACTCATATCAGATCTTCTCCTAGGATAAGATTCCTTTTTTTAAGTAATTTATTTGTAAAATGTGACTCCAGCCATATTCCTTTCCCTCCCTGGCTCTGCGTCTCCAGTTGAGAGGAGAAAATTGAGTTTTTCTCTCCAAGCTTCCGCTCCTCTTGCAATAACAATTATTATTATAATAGAACACTGCTCCTATTTCCTATCCTACCATTGGATGCCCTTAATAGAATGCGGTAGTTTGGAGGGAAACTCCATATACTCCATGGAAGGCTAACAAAAATGGTAGAAAGGAAAACAGATTGCTTCAGAAGATTATTATGATTATTGCCATTGCCACTGCTGCTGTTACCAAAGCTCCATATGATATGGCCACCTTTTCCCGTCTTTTTTACTATGCAAATTTAATGCAGTGACTTTCAAGCCCAATTTTTTCCTGATTTTTTCTCTCTCTCCCTTCAGTGGAATATATAGTGAACTGGGTAACGATCCAGAAAAGCTGGGTCACCGTCACCACCACCTCCACCAGCGACAAAGAAAGTGGAGAATAGATTGGAATATATTCCAGTGGCACGCATCACATCAACCTTAAAGGAGGAAATTGGATAGGCTGGAGGTAACAATGGGCAAAAAAATGTCATTTTGTTGGACGATGACGATAATGCCGATTGTATCATCATCATCATAACATTATCGATTTCACCTCCACCTTCCCATTACAAGTTTACTAGGTAGGTAGGTAGGGCTATCAGATGTCACAATCGCGCTGCTTCTTTTCACAGGAATTTCCCATCAAGAAATACTTTTCCGTTTCCAATATCGGGAAAAGTTTTTCCCCCATTTCCTGACATGATAATTGCCTGCGGTGACACAATTACGTATGGGACTTGTTTATAGCGTGTATAATTTGCCCCATGTTCCGGCTCGATGATATGCTGCATAGATAACAATAGTCTGGGGTATCATATCATATGATATGATAGAATGAGTTGGTTTGGTATTACTTTAGGTAGCTCTCTGTTTAGATAAGCTTTTATGATATGATATGATATTGACTAGGTGCTCCCAATATTGAGAAAAAAAATTGGATATCGAGGAAAATGATAGGTTGGGAGGGAGTGGTTGGCTCGTGGACTGGTCATTTTCTTGGTCGTTGACATAATCCACTATTAGAGGAGACTAAGGGTGTAGTTAACTGACAAAAAGTGATAAGGCTTCAAGGAATAAATAAGTTTCTGCTTGTCATGCGATATCTATTAAAAATGGGAATTAAATATTAATCCCATTTTGATTAAAAGACGCGCACGTCATGTCGCTCAATTGATCTTGGCTGGGATAAGGGAAGTGGAATTGACAATATTTTACACGACATGGTAGCCAACATAACTGATGTGATAATTGTACTGATAATATTAACTAACTGCTTGAATTAACTGGTTTAATGTAAGTTTATTGTTCTAAATAAATGCCATTTAATGTGTTGACTAGCCAAAATCGCTTATTAATTGCAATAAGCTTCGAGACAGCATTGATCAATCCCAGTACGAAAATGTTAAATGGGCTATTATTACCCAGGAAGGGCAGGTGCAAGGGAGAGAATAAATTGTTCAAAAAAAGTCCCCCAAAATTTTCACACTTTTTTCTTCCTCCTCTCCTCAACTCCAATCCACAAGGCAATGAAGGAGCCTGGTGAAAGCGTAATAACATATTTGAATTTGAATTTATTAGCACCAAGTAAGTATTATAAGACATTAAAAACAGAAGGAATACAGCATCCTAAGCATAGGAAGTTAAGCTGCTCCCTGTAAAAAAGTAAAAAATTAACTGATACAAACAACATTTTCTTTTGGAACACTTAAGAGAGACATTATAAGTCACAATATACAAA
>JAQGAH010000115.1:0-81576 GCA_034696885.1 Lepidocyrtus paradoxus | reverse complement strand
AATAAACTCTTACTATCATTACTAATTGATTATGGCCCTTCATTTAAAGATAAGGCCCATAAGTTCATCTCATTACAAATACCCTGCTATTATTGTTATGACGAAAAGATCCTTCCTTCTCATGAGACGCTCAGTTTGCCTCCGAATGATATCAAAACACGGCTCCACTTTTGGGCTGACTTGTGGATTATAGAGGATGACTGACAGTGAGTGGAACGTGAGGGACATATATTACACGTATTAAGTAAATGATAATAATAATAATAACATGGTATCCTATCAAAATAAGCCAGTTTAAAATAAAATAGTACCTGGAACCTTTAGCGACCACTTTGGTAAGGGCCGTCATTATCCTCAGCTATAGTTTTGTTCTGAAGGAGTCACAAACGGAAATCTGTCGTTTATTAGGGAGTGTAAGCAACTTATTGGTAAATTATAACTGATCTCGGCTTAACCTACATGAGTAGGGGAATATTTATAGGTATTTATTTCTGAAAAACACCGTATCTGGACGTCAACGTCAGCGTCTACTTCCTTTGCAAAGGTTTTGGTATTTCCAGTTAGAGTCTCGGGTTCCCTTTGGCTCCAGTCCAATCCAATCCTAATGCTGTGGACTGAAATCCAGATCCTGATGATATGATGATCGCGTGTCTCACCATTATTTTACAGGGAAAGATAAGTGAGTGAGGGGGAGGAGAATTTTTTTTACTGGTTTCATCCCAGCTCAAAATGACCAAGAAATTATCCTGTAAAAAGAGAGAGAAGAAGCTGAATTTACTTCATAATTCATTTTACGCATTAATTTTTTTCATGAATGATTGGCTAAAGCTGAAGCTTACATGGGCCATGGTTTGTATCAGCTTGTCTGAAAAACCTTCAATAATGATTAATGAGTAATGAGCATAAAAATAACGCATCGTGACAAATTTAAAGTGTGCTCTATTTTTAATATCCTGGTTTAACCATTTCCTTTTTATGAATAGGTTGAGTTTACAATGAACCTATTTATGTGTTGCGTCGGGATTTTATAACTGGCGTTCTACATCGGCTTATTAATTTTAAATTCACTTTCGGGAAAAAGCCGGAACCAACATGATTCAGTTTTTTAAGAGAGCTGTTTTGTCCTTTGTCGTGAGTAACATTTTGTAACTTGTCGGGTAAATTTTATTTCTGGTGGAAATTGAATTTCTAAATTTAAAATGTCAGCTTAACCCATTTTAGTGCCACAAGTCCGTGAAATGAACTTCCTCCTTTTCTCCTCATCTCTCCTTGTAAAACGCTTTACACCTCATATGACAAAGAGGAAATATGGGAAATTGTTTGAAAACGTTACCGACCATTTTTGTAGTTCAATCAGGTCCTATTTGGGTAGCATATGTCGGCCTAAGTATTTGTTGATATTGGACTTCAGGGTGTTGTCAAACGATGCCGTCATTCCCCACCGCCATCTGCGCTCTTCATCTTTTTAACGAATTACTACTCTAAATGAATACTTCTTATTACTTGTCCGTCGGCTGCATTTTTTTTCAGATGAGGATGTTGGTGAACCGATTGACTTTTGTTTTAAATCAAAATCTATTTGCAAAGCTGCCAGCCAGATTATATAATTAATGTCACTTAGCTACTTGGAAAAATTGACATTAGCATAAGGCATGACATGTTTAAATATCTAAATCAATTGTGCAACTGTATGCCTGGAGAACATCCATCCTCTTTGTTTCTCGCTCTCCGTCATCTTTCTCCTCTGCATCTTCAGTTCCACCTCATCCAGAAAATGAAAAATACGAGTTGGATTCAAAAATGTAAAAGTGCTTGGGCCTCAACTCTACTGCAGAGCCACAAGAACGAAAATAAATGGAATTATCATCCTCCTCATCATGAGTATTAAAAAGGGCTCCTCTGTTTGCCGGAACATGTTTTATTCATCCTAACACAATATCCACATCTGTATTATGTTGCGTTTGTCAGTAATTTTCATTACTCATGTAATTCCACTCATCTTCACTATAAAGGGCTACTACCAATAGCAGATTGCATAAGTTCTGGAATAGAAAACAAAACTCCTTTTTACTCTCCTCTAATAGCAAGCCTAGTTGCTAAACGTGACTCGGGAGAAAGGGAGAGAGAGCTGGTGAATGTTGAAGGGAAAAAAAGTGGAGAGATGAAAAAAGGAGTTTTTTGTTGCTACCCATCTGATGAATACATGTGCTGCGTCAAATACAGTAGCTCAAAAGAAATGGAAAGCAATAAACTGTTTGGCTTTTTGACTGGCTCCCTATCTCTGCCCTGCCGTTGTATATTTCTCTGTTGAAAAAGCAATCAAATCAGTGAACTGAACTGATTGTGAGCTTGAGAGAGGGAGCGCGGCCTGGGAAGAGAAATAGTAATTTGCTATAAATGTAATTTGGATTGATCTGACTGGAGTGCTGATGGGGTATACTGGCTCTGGTGATGATGACATGAAACAAGGCAAGCTCTCGTCCTCAGCCCAAGCCCATCAGCATCAACCAATGCAGAAAACTTGCTGTGTAGATGCCATACATTCAGAGGGAAAATCAATTCTTCGGGATTGTTCCTTGGTTACTTTAGATAAATTTACATGACTCAATCTAATTTTCATTTTGGGAGGATGCATTAACTCTGCCCCTTTTAGCTTTGCTGAAACTGAGCTCACACAGGGATCAATCTGTCTAATGCAAATAATATGATAGTTCTTAATACCAGCCTTTGATTAATGAGGAGCTGAAAATGTAAAAAGCGTAAAACAATTAGTTCATAGCTTTTCATTTTTTATTCCTCTTGTCATGCCCGTGCGGATTAAAGGCTTATCTGGTTGTGTAGATCTCCATCCCATCTAGATTCTAATCACCGTTGCCTTTTGTTTATCTTACCTGTTTCCTTTATCTATTCCGTGAGTTTGTTTTACACAAAAAGATGCATGCATCATCATCCATCCAGAAATGAAGGCACTCGCTTGTACCCATATTCCAGGGTATCAGTCAGTACAGTCCATTAGAACTTTGGTCGATGAATAGGAGGCTTCCAGATGAAGAAGTGGTGGGGCGAAATCTATTTGATGAGAAACGGAATCCTACAGCTAAGGCTACTGACGCATTACAGACAGATACGAGCAAGTCTATGTCCAAGAGAGGCGAAATGACTAACTTCAGCTTAAGGCATTTTGGCAACTCTTGCCATAAACTTGTCCGTATGGCTGTCTGTCATGAATCAGTAGACTTTTCCGTCTGATCCTAATGCCATAGATTTCCCCTTCCGGTTTCCTTCCTTGAATCAGAAAGTTATGTTGTCCCATCATTTCATTGTTGGAGAAGGGCTGAAGGACTCGTGTTGTTACTCGATGAATAGTACATTCTGCAATGATAGTCTGCTTCGTACTGGTAATTATGGATTTATATAAATATATAATTACACAGAACCAAGCATTATAATCATTGTGTCACTTTTTTTGTCCAGTCTTCAATAATCCGGTAGTAAATGTTCCCTGCTGCATTTGACGGTGATGACATTCCTGAGAAATCCTAATCAGTCCGGGATTGATCGCTCATGATTTTGAAAAAATAAAGAAGATAATGAAAGTCCGAAGATCCTGTTCAATAAAAAGGATCCTTCGTTCCTTCATTACCTCCTTATTTTTTGTGGATCAAAATAGTAGATGAATAGGTTTTTTTCTCTCCTCAAGTAACGGTAGTTTGACAAGCACCACTATTTCGACAACTTCCAGAGTACTTCCGTACTTACTCGGAAGAAACTCAGGACCTTGCCGTTTAAGTAAGCCAGTCTGTCAGTGAGGCGAGGCGGAGAGGAAGACAAGGAGCTGTCAACTTTTCGATTCGGGAGATGGACGAGTAATGTGACGAGACGGTATTTGAGAAATGACTAAAGTGGAAATTTAGAGAGTGAAATGACGATCAGTGTGATATGGAGCAGAAGCCACAGTGGCAGAAAAAAAGTATATGTGTAATTTGCAAAAAGGGTATGGCACATTTGCAAAGACATGGAAGGCTGGGTATGTGTCTTTGCAATCATCACATCCACTTTTGTCACTTTCAGCTCCTTCCCCATTCTTCTTCCCAGTATGTCAAGCGTATATCAAGCTTTACAGTTGTGAAGTCAAAAGTTTTGGAGCCAGCCAAGAAGTTGGATGTGAGGAGTGAGGAAGATGATATGATGACGGTGTCGGGGATAGCATTACTTGAGCTTTGGTTCCGACATGTAATTGCATTAGCAAAAAAAATATTGGTATCCCAATCAATGCTTGGTTGGTGGAGAAGAAAAAACGAAAAATTTCTGTCCCTTGCTCGATCTGATGCTCATCACCGCCTCAAATTGTATGCTTGATAGGCATGTAAATCAGAATTAGATGTGCATGTTTATTCTATTTTATCATCTCCGTTGTTTGCTGGTGGTGGTGCATGTGTTGAGGCTGGTGTACCTCTATTATAATGGGAATGAGCCGGCGATAATTGGATGAGATCTCTGGGAAAGGAGGGAGAACGGGAAGGAATTTCGTCTTGTTTCATTTAATATGAAATGGATGTGGTGGAATGCCAGTTTGGTTGAAAGGCCTTTCCTCTAATTTTTCTACCTAGAAGATAGTCTCGGAATTGCACACCGAAAGTGCCAGAGAAATGTCCTCGCCCATATTGTAATCAGAGTCAGAAAAGATCAAAAGAAAACAACAGGGATATGTAGGTGACAGCCAAAATGTCATCATCATCATCATCATGAAAAAAGAATGACACAGTTCAGAAATTTACATTTCTAAGAAAACATAATTAAATTGGATGTAGAAATATCGGGAAAATGGGAATCAGCTCTCATTCCATGTTGCTGGTGAGGAATGAGGATAATCATTCCCACGGTTGGATCGATTCCTCCATTAGCTCAACCTTTAACCCTTGCTGGTGCAATGTAACAATTAAAAGTACACTTGATCCTTTCTAAGCTCCTTCAACTCCATATTAGCCCACTATAAAGTATAGATGTTATATGGACATATTGTATAGCATGGCTGGAGCTCGAGGAGTCTTACATACTTTTCAGCAAGTCGAAATTCGCGAGAAGACATGATAATAAATCTTAATGTCTGGTTATTACTCATTTACGGCGAATGCTGATTGATAAGGAGTAAGGTACATTGCCTCATGCTATGTTCAGCTTATATACTTAGAGCTACCCATTTGCAAATTGTGTGCCCGTTTATGTGCATATTTCTTCGTCGGGACAATAACCGAAGAATATTGCATTAGGAAATATCACATAAGCTTTGGTTCGCGATGGTAGGTACTCTGTCTGGATTTCATATAGCATAGGTATTATTTGCATACCATTCACTCAAGCTGCAAATTTTCTAGACACCTATTATTTTCATCGATAAGAGCCATTTTTTTCTGTCTCTTTCCCTTTCCCACGCAATCAATATGGGATATGGAAGCCTCCTGATAAGTGCATTTGCTGAGATGTCAATAACTCACAATACCTACCAGCCTCAGTGTTACCATGTCATGAAATTGAGCCTTCTTCCCTCCAAAGGGTGGAATAAGAAATGCAGCGCATTCATCTACTTATGTACTAGCTGCGTTGACTTTCATGGGCTAATATACATATATACATCGGATGCATCAAACTTTAGCATTAGGATTGCTGGTATATAGTCTTAAATTTCAAGTGTAAACTATAGAATTAAATTCGGGAAATAGGTGGGTTGGTTCATCACGACCAGCCTAAAAAACCAAATGGAAGATATGGGCTATATGGGAAGGAGCGATGATTACTGCGATTATTGCTATTTTATTACGGGAAGGGAAAAGCTACATACGTAGGCCAAAGAACATGGGTATGCTGATGCCGTACTAATTTGTAGCTAGAGTCATGATGACGTGAAAGAGGAGGTGTAACATAGCCAATATCAACATCTTTCTCAGTCTCATTGTAATCCATAAAAATGGTAATTTTTTCTTGAATATTTTTTGAATGGCCGTTTTATGATTAAAAAAGATAGTTTTGAGGAATGAGGACAGGGAAGGTGATGATGACTATCATATCCTCAATACATATTATCCCAATCCCAACATTTTTCTTTTGAAAGGATAGCTGATTTTTATGAAAACTTAAAGATTGTCTTCTTGAGAGGATTTGTATATGACATGAAGATATTTACAGTATCTGGGATGCTCCCTCTGAAAGTAGCTATTGTCTGCTTTGGTTAAAAATAATCTCTTAACCAAAGCTATTATAATGGGACAATTAGTTTCGCATAATAACTGAGGATGCGATCATTCCCGATTACATGCTATCATCATCATGACCATCCTCATCCCCAACATAAATCCAATCCACTTGACAATGACGAGGACGGAGAGGGTGATTATAAAGGCTCATAAAATATTCGTATTCTGCTGAAAGCGGAATGAATGGCTGAACCTGTGAATAGGTTTATGGGTTTCCAATCTTTTTCTCCAAAAAAATCAAGACACTTCGAGGTTGAGTCATTTATCGACATACAACGTTGTTGATCATGATATGATCATCATCATCCCCACCATGATCAGCTCATCTCATGAGAAATATTTCTGTTATGCAGCTAATGTCTAATGCTCACTTATTTGGGCATGTAAGCAGGGCAAGCTATACGTTCGTGTGTGGTAAAGGTACGACACGAAGATGAGGAAAGATGAGAAGAAAAAAACAGATAATTTTTTTGTTTCGTCTTCAGCTTTTCTCTTTTGTAAGGGAAGAGTAGCCTCTTTTCCCTTGAATCTGTGTCCGTCCGTCCGTCCAAGGTTATTATTATTATGGCTGTTCCTCCTCAGGTCTTCGTCAGTCAGTCATTGTGTTGGTTGTGTGCTGGTGGTCAATGGATAATGGATGATGTAATAGGGGTGGAAGATCCACAAAGAACCTTTCTCACGCCCTGCCTCTCTGCGCTAATACTCCAAGCAGAGTTCTCCCATGATCAAAATGGATTGAGCCGAGAGAGGAAAGGAGGATAATATCATCACATTGTTTTCCAAGCTAGTAATTACGTGTGATGAAGATGATCATGATCATGATGATAGTGAGATGACGCATCAATAAATCCAGCCAAGAGAGGAATATTATCCGAAAAAAACCTGAGAGACGTTTTTGGATACGCATAAATTACATATTCAAATAAAATGGAAATGTGTGAGATTTTGATAATTCCGGAGCTAACGATATAAGCTGGAGGATTAGGTTGGGAAGGTCGGGCTGAATTTGAATAAATTTTTTTATACCTGGGAATCATTATTTCCAACATCCATGGAAATATTAAGCATGTGGGTGGAGCATTAGCAAATAATTGATGAATATGGATATATACATTCTATATTATTATATCTTATTTTGTTGACATTTAAAATCTTCCCATGCAATGATCTTCTGGATGAAGGGATAGGAGGATTATTACATCAGGTATGAATTGAATTAAACTCGGTTCCGCTGAACGAGAAAGGAAGGTATTTGAAAATTCCAAGATGACTATCTCTCCCCCTTCTTGGCTGTTATTGAAAAGAGGAAAGTATTTTATATTATCTGGTTAGTGGATCGTGCAGATGAAGGGCCGTGAACCGAGATGGTTCAAAGGGTTACCTTCTCTAGAGCATTCTTCCCGGTCTCCATATGATGAGGATGATATGATGATGAGAAGGATGGAGGATAATAAGGAATGATATGATTACGATAAAAAGATGCTGTACTTAACCTGTTCCTTCGTCTTCCGCCCAGTATAAGTATACCTGTTTTAAATGATGTAAATAAACTCGGCTTTTATTATGAGCTGGGGTAGAGCCGAAGGAGGGGAAAAAATAAAAGGCTTCATACTGTGAATTATAAGGAACTTTGGAAAAGACAGAAGAGACTGTTTCTCATGTTAGGGTTGTGTGGTGGTGATAACAAAATCAGCAGCAGCAACAGTCTCATCCCTTTCTTAATATGAGCCTTTGTTGGCTTCAAAATGAAGACAGGGAAATCCGTTCCTTTTCGCATAGTTCACCAAACACCGCACCGCAAAGAAGCACCTTTTTTAATATGAAATGATGTTCTTTGTCCAGTTACCGCACCGCTAGAGTCCTAAGCTAAGCTGGATATTTGGAATTAGTTGTTATTACCATGTAATAATGGGATTACAATCTTAACATTTTGTTTCTTATTATTACAATCCCCTATATTAAAAAAAACAGCTTTTGGAGGATTAATGTCTGGAATTTTTTGGAGAACCATGGAATGACAATGATGACAGACATGCTCAAAAACACATTCACGGGAGACAGTCATGAAGAGAGGAGAGCTCTGTGTGATGTTGGCAGACGCCAGAGCTCTGTGGGGAAATAAATCACTCGGGAATCCAGGTGGAAACTCCCGATTATGCTCATGCAGGGAGACGGGGAATCTATCAGTTCACCCATTTTAATAAACATTTTGCAAGGGGCCCCCAAGCCCAAGGAGTTTTCAGACATTTATTGTTTCAGCCTGCATAGGGTACTCATATCGATTGGGGGAAATCAGGTTTCAAAATAATCAACCAAGCGGTGTAGCCGAAAGGAAGGAGATAACAGAGTTTGTTGATGTCACTGAAACCGCTGAAAACGTTTTCCGCTGTGTATAATGTGGGATGTTGATTACAAGAGAGGGAAAAAGTGAGTCCTGTCAATAATATTTTTTCGATGAGTTATCATCATAGCACAATGTGACTCCAGATGAGTTTCACTTTTTCACCGGAATCCAGTTTCATTTGATAGTTTATGCTCAACTGCATCATGCTTTCTCCGTTATATGTATGTATGGGAGATTGTGATTGATTGAATTCCATTTTATCAGTATATTTTCCCTCGGATATGAATGTTTTCCACTGACATCGACATCTTGTAATATATTTTTTTTCGGGTGCTTGGGCTGGGGATGGGAGTGGAATAAAAGGATTTTGTTATTTTCAGGAAGTACATTTTCCGTTGGTACGCCTACGCCGTGAGTCGCTCACCGTGAAAGTTTTTATCATCCACCCTTTTACAGTACTGAGAAGCGAGTAATTTCGTTTTGTAATGTGTAATGTGTGCACAGTGGTGGATCCACCGGCAAAGGGAAAGTCTGGAGAGGGAGGAGAAAACTCGTCACAAACATATTTTTCACGACTTTCTTGTCAATCATTCACTTTGCTGAAAAGAGGGAGCATGTCAGTCATATTTTCGTAATGGCAGAGTTTGGAAAGTAAAAGGGCAGCATTGATACTTTTCCACAGTTTTATCACTGATCATATTTTTTTATGTGTTTTCCCCCGTTTCACAATCATCCTGACCATATGACAAGTTTCCCTAGGAAGGGGGTAGGTAGGGCAAAAAAGGAGGATGATTCATCCTGATAGCAACATTCAAGCTATTGTAATGTCGTGCTCAGTTTTTAAGTACATTTTACCAATCATTTCAAACTTAATTTTAGGTTGGTGGTTAGATGAATATCCCATTTTGCAGATTTGAATGATTGAAATTGAAAAATGTCTGTAATTATTTTTTTTTCAGTTGGAACTGTGAAATAATTAGAAAAAATGATATAAATAGTTGTATTGTCAGTTTGTAAACCCTTTTTAAATGCTGACTTCCTCAGAAGGGTTTAAGGTATTTAATCCTTTTAAAATAATCTCATTCTGAAACCAATTGAATTGGTGACAAGACCTTAATGATGACTTGCATTCATTTGAGCATTTCTGTCCACTTGGCTGAATGCAGTGTTAATCCTGTCCCTAAAATAGAAACAATTGTGCAAGACAAAAGTGGGAGAAAAAGCAGCAACTCATGCCTGTGTGAAGCCACAGGAAATGACAATAAAATGTACCTACATTCTTCCAACAAACTTGTCAATATAAAGGGAAACAATTGAAACCTGAGGGAAAAATCAACATGTCATCGTATTGTTTTAAATGTTCCCCTCCACACCAAGAGAATCAGAAAGGGACTGGGATTCAGCTCAGAATTCTTTCACTCTAGCTGGGAGAAGGAAGAGAGGCCAGACGAGACCACTGAGAAGCAAGGTAGGTTACAGTACGCTGGGCTGTGACAATACAAAGGACGTGTTTTCTCCCATCATCCTCCCATTCTCCTCAAAAAAAAGTTTAGCTAATTTGATGAGTCGCAGTTATAGCCCTTTATAGCAAGCATATAGACTTCCCATCTTGAACAATTGGATTTCTGTCCTAAAATAAGATCCACGTTTTAATGCGTTTCCCACAAGTTTTTAATTGTGAGCTGTGGTGTTGATGTCGATGTTTTATGAATGACAGCCTAACCCGTATATTTCTGGGTATCCCTATTGTGTGGCATGAAAACGCTGAAGAGTTCGCTCTTTTATATTTTTCTGACACGAATAAAAAGGGAAACATGGCTGACGTGTTTTTTATACCGCACTCCAATCGAGTTCTTCGTAAACTGAGCGAAATCTAAATGAAGGAAGGAAGGGGTTAAAAGCATCAAAAAATCTTTGGGGCTTTTAAGGGCTTTCTTATTATTCCTATTATTTTATCATTTCTAAAAGCAGGCATGCATGCTTGGATCCAATTGGGCGAGCTGATGTTGAGAAAGCATAGGGGATTTAAGTGGCTGAGGTGTGAAGAAAATTGGAAATTTCACGCTTTTTAATACAACAGTTTTCAGGCTTTTGCTGAGCTTCTCGTCCTGGCTTCGATGGGGAGAGGAGGCCAGCCAACTGTTGTCTTATGGCTTGGATTCCTTGCATTGTGAAAATCTGTTATACTCAAGCCTGATCTCCTAATGTTTTAATGTTGCTGAGTCGTATCAGGTAACAGAGTTCTTCATGGAAGTTGTCCTCGTCGCCGGCTATATGACATCCGATACTATGGCTGGACTGTTATAGAAAACATTCTCCTTCCCCACCATCAACTTTCTCACTTGTACATGCAGCTGCTCACAAGTCATGAGTCATTCATAAGACTACTCATAGTTCACCAGAAGTAGCTTCTTGAAGGAAGACTTCGGAGAAGTTGGCGGTAGCCTGAGAAAGCCCATAAAAATATCATTGGTTAATGACACACACAATTAAAGTATATTAATGGTGCTGAATTCCTCTAAATAACTCCATCATGGCTTTTTTTATTGCCGGTATGCCTAAGTTGTCTCTGATTAGCCCTACCCTCTTCTTCACAGCTCTGATATGATATGAGCTAAAATAGTGTTGTTGAGAGCGTCGGACTCTGAAAAAAACCTTTAAAGTCGGAACACAGGAATAAAGCAATCAAGCAGAGAAATCCACATATATAATGGAGCAACCGGGTAATCATGATCATCCCGAGCAGCAGGTGTGCCCTGTTCTTATTAACACCTTTATGAGGAGGAGAAAAAGTATCAAAGCCTTTTTGTGAATTCTCCAACACCGAAAAATTATCATGTTGGATGAGAAAAAAAATGTTTCCGCTATATATCCAATCTATACTTGTTTAGCTGGCCGGCACGCTTTGTGAAAGGATAGCCCATGAAAAAAAATCCACATTTTTTTCAACATTTTTCTCTCCCCCTTCCAATTCGTCTTGCTCTCCTGGCTAAGTATTGTAGGAAAAAATTTCTTACTTATTTTTTATTGGCTCAATTTTCTCCTCTTTTGAGAACAGCTGAGGATAGAGGAAGGCTTAGGTTGGTTAAGTTGATGAATGTTAAAGTCTAGTTGACTTATAACTTGTAATAAAAAAATCCACTTCTCCTTCCATCCATACATCGGATTGGGATCTGTTTTTTGCTTTTAAGCTCTGTATCTATGATTGTTTGAGAAATGACTGAGGAAACCGCTTCAATTAACAACTCGTCAAGTGATGTGAAGAAGCACACAATGCAAAAGGGGAGACTTGACATCAACACAAGTTGTGTATCATCCTCTAGTCCATCCTCCATCGTCAACATGATCCTCATGAGAATGGAATTTCTGAAATGTGCAATAAACTAGCGAACAAATAAGCAGAAAATGTTTCAAGTGCAGAAGTAGAATATAACAACTTCTACCTATGCTTTGTATACACCTTGGAGCATTGTAGAAACGTGTGAGAAATGAGGATGACCAGTCTATTCGCATTCCCTCATCATCATCATCACCACCATCATCCACATAATAATATTATATGTGTATATATAATTTAAAAAAAGAATCATGTTCCTTCTTTTCCTATTAATTTTCAACTGGATGGATTTATGTCATTTTATTTAAAAAGCGAGAATGAAAAAAAAACGTACGTTTGTGGATTGCTTATACCCATATCTTATGACGGGTTAGTCCAGTCTGGCCGAATATGAGAGCCAGCTCAATATACAAAAAAAGATCATTCCTCCTGATTATAAAGATGATGCTGATGATGCGAGCTAATCAGAACCACTTAAATCACACGTGAAAATTGATTGTATTGTTATCACCTAGAAGGTACTTGCTCAGCAATACCTGGTCCTAATGCATTCTCCCAACTTGTATCAGAAATAATATATGACTTGGTTTCATTCCCGTGTGTATGGCCATGGGATGGACTTACCTTTAACTATAATTTATTCATCTGCTCATTTTTATAGTCGACTATGCAGCTCCTCTCTCTCCGTCTCGGCTTGAGAGTTGCTGGAAATAATGTCATTATTCACTGTCAACGTTGATAGCGTTTCTCAACCTCGCTGATTTGAGGAGGGAATGAATGAATTGGATGGAAATTGGAGAATATTGTTTTTATTATCATTTCGCAATAATGAGCTCGGATAAATTTCAAGAGGGAGATCTGTTCTCGAGGAAAATAACTTTTTTTTTGTAATTTCAAGGCGATACCTGATGAGTTTTTATTTGAGACAAGCTCATTTGTTCCATGTTGGTCCGTCAGCAACTGATGCAATAGTAATGATTAATTAATGGATTGAAAGTTAGATATTTTTTCCCCGTGACCGTGTCAATTGACCTGTTCGCTTCAATTTGAAGAAGAATGTATTTTAAGAAATGAACCAGACAGGGGAAAGATGAGGCCCGTCAGCATTCAAGAGCTGAGAAGATGATCGGCAAGGCAGAAAAAGGTCAGGCAGGTGGGAAGACAAACTCTCCGCATACCTTTCTCACATCATCTCATATCCAATATGATAAAAACGTTATGGTACTGGCTCGGTGGCTCTCTGGTGTTGATGCTGGTGAGGTACTTGTACAATTCCAACTGTCAGACAGTGAAATGAGATAGGGAGAAGACTGGGGAGAGTGAGCAACTTCATAAATTAGATTATTACGAGCCGGTAGGCAAAGCAGGAATTATAAAAAAAAATATCCTAGTCCCCACGGCATCCTCACGTCAACAGTTCCAGGGAAAATAGTTTTTATTCTTCGTTTTATCATCTCTCCACGTTACGGTTCAGAAATATCAACAGCCAAGTACAAATTACATCCGCTTTCGCTTAAAAGAATTAAAAGCAAAATGCTTCAAAGGGGAAAAAAATCCATTTCATCACCGAATCAGCATTCAACCCTAATTTGTTTTATTTAAATAAAAGATAATATTCGCTTTTAGTAAAAAAGCTGGTGGTGATGAAGATGATGATGATGCTATAATGCCTTCATTAATAATGATATGATGCAATTGCAGAGCCGTTCCTTCCACAAAAGAACTTCCCGATAACAAGTCAATCACTCCAAATCACTTGGAATTTGCATTTTACTTATGTTTTTCTTATAAAATTGTTCTGTCAGCATTTGTTCCTTCTTATTTTTCACGCAGATACTTCCATCATTATATCATTATCCTGCACTGATTATATATGTATGTATTTTTAACCAATCCCTCGAGGCTTGCCAAACCATTTTTTTTCTTACCTTTTGGCTCCCTTCTCTCATTTTGCCGATCGTGAGTACATAAATGACTATAGGCTCATAAGTCCGTATATAATGACGATGATAAGACAATTGTCTTTGGATTTTTTTCTCTCTCTCGACAACTCAGAGGCACTGATAAGGATCAGTCGTCAGTATCGGTTGAGCAATGGAAGGGAAAAGGACATGATCCCAGATCCAACAAGGGACATTTTTATTTAGGGATATAAAAACATCACCAATAAAACTAAATATATCTGTGTTGGGTCTCCTCCTGCACAAAATTTTGGGTCACCCATTGCGAGGACAGAAATGGAATGTCCAACTCCAAGAGAAACCATCCCAGCCATAACGAGAGATCCTTTATCGTCGAGAAATTTTTCCCCACAAAACCTGAGCCCATGAGCACAGCGCCAGTCCACAGGAAGAAGAAGTCGGGGAGGACGGATCAAAGCGAAGAAGGGCAATAAAATATGAAAAAAAAAATCTTTCATTTTTTTCAGCCACTCTTCTCCTCTCCACCATACGTCCACGTAAATCATGAGCGTGGTGATGTGATAGTGGCGGGGACGACGTGGACGTTTTACTTTTCTCAAATGATAATCTCCTTTAGGCCCATATCACTCCAGTTTATTGCTTTGTTTAAAAGAAAAAAAACTTTTAAAAGTGAAGCAAATGGAAATGGAGATATTATGCTATGCAATAAAGACAAAAGGACTGAAAGGTTAACCGATGGGAAATGGAGCGATACCACAGGCCAGCGTCACGTTAGTTTTACAATTGTCCCATCAATGACAACAGCCATAATCAGTCAATTCGAGTCAAAAGGGCCATTTCTCAAGACATGATCAGCGTCCTCATCGGTGGTGATCCTTTTATGTAATGTTTTCCTTCTATTATCTTTAGCCTCAAATTTTAAAGGAGGTTCGCCTCATCGGACAGTAAAGATTTTATTTACTTATTCCATTTTCTGTTGGGATTTGGCTGTCTCGACAAAACAAAACGTTTCGTTAGATATTCACCTGTCCCACTTCACCTTTATGATAAGTCGTTACTCTCCTCTTCAGCTTGTAAAGACAGGCCAATATTTATAATCTTTATGTGCAGTATTGGGAAATGAAATGACAAATCAAACGGGAATATGATAGGTAGAGTGAGGGAACTTGTTAAAAAGCGTTTAACAATCAATCAGATAATGTTGAGTGAGATGATTGAGTAAAAAAGGTAAAAATAATTGTGTAAAATATGTGTTGATGGTTTTTTCAACTGTTTTGCATTTAATCTTGATATCCCTCCCATTATGTTATTTTAGCAAATCTCTGTTGCAAAGATTTATTGAGGCTGTGTAAGAAAACGGTCAACCCAATTTTGATTTTTTTTACAAAATTTACACACAAAATTGTTTTCAAAAGCCCATCCTCCTCCTCACTAGTTTGCATCTGAACCGTTGAAATGATTTTTGGGATATATTTTCAAGACAAAGCGTCCATAGCACATTGTCTTGTTCTTGTAATTGTGAGCCTGATTGTGATTACATTTCCCATCTTCCCCTAATTATAACACCGGGGATGGGAAGACAATGGACAATTATTTATTAGCGAACTCAAACTCTCCTTTCGCCCGTTTATATTTTTTCTCAGAAAGGATTGGGAGGACTCAGGATGACGATGTATCGGCTGTCTGTCGGTATTGACTAAAGGATACAGATTCCTTTCAGCAATACCGATTACAATCAAATCATAATGAATTCTTCACTCATCCCCTCCAATCTTGAGTATGTTGATGATGATGGGACATAACGAATCAGGTGATATCATTAGAATTAGGGGTTTGTGAAAAAAAATAGCGTTATCTCCGTCTTTGCCGATACGATGTCAAGATTAGGGTGTTGATGAGGATTAAGATGAAGGATACCGTTGGTATTTATAGTTTTTGGCATGGCCATATATACTCAGGGGATTGGAGATTGTCGTGAGGATGACATGATGAGAAGCATGTGTCCAATAGTATCGATTGTTGAATTAATAAAAACAGGTTATATGAGGCTGCCACAGAGCTGCGGCAGATTCAGCGTAGATAAGTGGTGCTTATCATCAGCAACATCATCCTCATCATCAGTCAGCCCTCTGTAAGTATTATGCGCCATTATGCAACAGCAATTATAATAGTGTGTGTGTACTTGAGACAAAGTGCATTTGGTGGTGGGGCCATAGGATGAAGTATCATTATTAGATTCATCGTCATCTCATCATGACCATCATCATCATGATACTTTTTTTTTCTCCTCATCCTAAGTTTAGCCCTGAACACTATTACGTGCATATGATTACACGGGGCTCATATTTTTGGAAGGTGATAATTGCCAAGTGGCTCGAGGCCCTTTCTCTCTTGAGCCTAAAACCTGGGCTTTACATCTACTTAATTTTCACTTCATCCCGTCATCCTCATCATCATCGTGCGTCCTCATCAGTTTGTGCTGTTGTGTTTTTTTTATATCTCGCCCCGACTTACTTACCTTTTTAGAGAAATGTGGTATAACCAAGTAGAAAAAAATTTAAGCGATAGGACGGTTTGGTCGTCAGAGTCATACTTGTCCTCCTCCTTTTTCGAAGGAGGAATGGAAAATATGTTTCCTCCTCAGGCAAAATTATTACCTGTATAGATTTCTTGTAAAAAGGAATCTTTCATTATGCTTATTCCTCGATGATAAAAAGTATTACAGGTGAAGATGTGATAGAAACAAGCGAGAGAAAAAAATCATTCCTCGGATCATCATGCATGATGAAATGATATGGTACACTGGTTTCTTGGGTGAAAATGATTCAAAAATTTTCCCCCATCCTTTACCTGATTCTTTTACAAGCCAACACAGCTTTTACGTATTCGATGAATGACAAATATATTAGGAGAGAAAAAAAGTATTACAAATATACACATCTGCAATCTGTACTGAAGAGGGCTGAAAGGATAAGTGAGAATGATGATGAGTCAGGATATAAGATGTAATCATGCAAAGGTAATGTAATATTGGCAACTAACTTAATTTTTTTCTTGAACAAAACAAGAAAAGGCTTGCCCAACTTGCCTCTTCCTCCTAAATAATTCCCGTTCACAATTATTTACGCAAACACTTATCTTGTCTGCCCGTGCCTAATCTGATTATTTATTGTCTATAGAAAAAAAATGTGGAGGGGTGAGATGACAGGATTATCCAGAGAGCATATCTATCAGGGATTAGCTAGAAAATCAAGTGAATCACAATCTCACAGGGAAGGACTGCATCTTTAAATGTTTTTCTTTTGAAATTTTAATGCATAACCACCATAAATCAAAGGGCTGAAGGGAAGTTAGCATAGATATATTTTAAGTCAAAAGTTATTTATTTAAAGATTTATTCATCGAGATTTGCAATGATCGCTTCCTTGACATAACGCTAAAAAAAAATTACGGTAATGCACATCAGCATCCAATATCTTGTATCATAATATGAAGAAGAAAAAGGCCCACGGACCACTTTCAAACTCCCATAATAGAACTGCATAGTATATATGGCCTATGTTATAACATCCCCAACTCGCTAGACTGCCTCGCCCTCTCTCCTGCTCAACTTGAAAGTCCTGCCCTTGGCGTCTGTCGGCTACCCATAATACCCAACCAGTAACCAGACCATCATCATCATATCCTTATGCTTGTAAAATATATGTTGGGATCGACGAGAAAATCTTTTGCATTTTCTTCTCTTCCCCTTTTGAGACTCACCTCGGCAGTACTGCATTAGCGCTAGATTGGAGAAGTGATCAAGTAATCATAAGGAAATAATGTAATGAAGCGGCAAACTGCATAGTAACATGATAAGTTAAATGGAGTATCGTGAAAATGCAAAGTTTGGGGGAAAAAAACTCTTTTCTCTCGGACATGGTCTGGGAAGATAATGACGCGAGAAGACGGAGAAACACCGCCCATTAGAAGAGACTATATGCTGCATACAAGCAAGTTCAGAAATTCACATCATCTTCATCATGATGATATGATGACCACAAACATACTTATATTATGCATGCCGCAGAATCCGATATCCCTGGCGATAAACTCATGGCATGGTGTGAAGTGAAAATGATTACTGACCAGTGGAGCTCTCCACTGTGGCTTGGCTTCTCAGTCGAGATTTCATTTGCTCCTTAGTGTAAGGTGTTGGGCGAGGATCAAGATCAATCCATCGAGGAGCGAGCAGTACTTGCTGATGAAGTTGAAATGATCAATCGATTCCTCACATAAATCCCTGCTTGTTCCTCAGAGATTTTAATCACTGATCTTGTCCCCTGATAAGAAAATGATATGCTCCTTTCCCTGGGAAACATAACTACTTACATCATGTTGCAGAAAATAGCTGAGGCCATCCGTTATCGGGGAAGAAAGGGAAAACTTTAAATTCCTAATGTAATCCTGTTGTGTTTTCTTGAAGAGGGAAAAAAAACTTATATTTATGCATGTTTGGGGATAAAATGGCCATAAATTTTATTGATGCTTCTCAGATATTTAAAAGCTCCTTCTGATTACTGGATTTTATCCCTCTGTGGCAATTCACAATTCTGTGTGAACCGTTCAACTACGGAAGCTTATTGCTGTTTGTTCCTGACTATGTTTCAGCTGGGCTCCACTTGCTACCACTTTTGCTGGCTGAAAGTTGTCTTGTCTTTGGAGTCCTAAGTGATGCAAGGGTTATGTAAGAGAGAGATGTATGGAAAACCAGTATTGCTTTTATTGTTGGTGGTGATATGATGCATGTATAGTGTGGTCCGTGTAGTTATTAATATTCACGGGAACAAGTGTCCCTCTTATTAAAGTGGTTGATTGTTCAAGGCAGACAGAGTCTCTTGAAAGCCACTACAATACCACACTCAACTCCCTTTTCTCCCCTGTTCGGAGTGAGCCATATAGTCGTATAGTCACGCTGCTCGCTTGCCGTTTGCTAATGAAATGAGGATTAAAACGAGAAACGAAAAGCTGGTAACAGGAGTCAAGAAGTGTAATGTGTATGTTAAGGAAATCGCGGTCATAAATTATGCCCCAGAAGTATATAAAATGGTAGGAAAAAGTTGGGAAAAAAAGTTTTTCCACTTTATACAACCTTCTCCTAGCCATCCATCCGCTCTGTAGTCAACTCAGCTAGGTTGCATTAGCACAACACTGAAAATTTTATGCCAAAAAAAGAGAGGTTGGACAATTACGAGCAAAAGGAGTCGTCCTATTTAAAGCCTCATGTTTTATATTTCGGTTGATGGGATATTAAGGCGGGTCTTGAGCCCATCTTCTTGGAAACTAATAGACCTTCAGTTCGCTCAGTTCCACTGTTGGAATAAGGAATATAATTGTTATGATTACAGACGTCACCACCGCCAGAGCCATTTCTATCTCAATATGATTTTGCACGTTTGTTGCGATTTAGTTTGATTAGTCTTACCCGTCTTGTATACATTTTTTTTCTGATGATATGTCCCTAGAGGAGCAGCTATAGGTAGGTTATATGAAATGTTGTGGAGGAAGCAAAAAGGATCACCATCATGATCATCATCAGCATCAACAGCCCCATCGTTTTTTTTTTCAAACACTTGATGCAGAGGGTGTGTAACTTTGAAATGAGCGGACTATAGAGATATATTATGTCTTGAAGGGTTTTTTCCTCTCTTTGCATATGTTCAAGATATTTTGTTGGATTTTACCAACTCAAAAAGTAATACTGTTCTAGATAAGCACCGTGGATTGTGCAAGGAAGGGACAACTTTACAAGCGAAAAAAAATATCCTCTCTCTCCTCAACTTGACCATCATCATATTATCATGTCCATCCATTCCATACTCCATTATTGGTCGTGGAGGATGACTAGTTGTTGTTGTTGTTTTATATTCCTCCTTCTTTACAGCCCAAAATAATGATATGCAAGCATGCAGGCATGCATGCATCTGTCTTGTCCATCCTTTTGCCATAATATGTGATAAAAATCAAAGAAGAGTCTGAAACTTTTTTTTTCGCTTACTTGATTTCTTCTTATAGCCCATAGGCATTGCACTATAAGTTGATAAAAGTTGCCATCCCCATATAAATAGGCTATAGGAGAGCTCGTAGATGTCGTAACTAATGTGAAGGAGCAAAAATAAGAGAAAAAAAGCAAGAATTAAACAAGTTTGCAAAAAATCCCTGGAAGGCTTTCACGCTGCTGCTCCTTCTCACTCTGAAAATTCATTCTCCACACATGTACAGCCACTTTTATGCGTTAAAAGAATGTGCATTTTTTCCCCTTACACTGTCCATCTTCTTCGCCTTTAACGACAGAACCAGCGAAAAAAGAAAAGAAGGCTGAACCCCATCAAACATCAAGTTTATACGTTCTACAGAGTCTCAGTCATTTCGTCCTGACCTGACAATATTCTGCCCATCCACATCGGGCTACTCTTATTTATGGGGATTTTTTATTTATTTATTTTTATATCAGGAAAAAACTGTTCCCATTACGAAGTGTTCTCCGCGAAAACATTTTATTCCCAGGTTTTTACGACTATGCCTATTGCCATTCCCACCATGGCGGCGGCGGCCACCAAGTTCAGCCTCCTTTAAATATCTTAGATATTTTAATAGTCAGCTCGTATCAGCCCATTTACATTAAAGCTTATTCAAAGTAATTCATTGCCAAATAAATTATCTCGTTTCAATCCCTCGAATATCGGAATTCTCGGAGTTGCCATTTTTCTTTTCGCGATAATATAATATGGCGTTTGCTGGCCCCTTGGATTTGCCTGAAAATTTCACAAGCAAAGTTGAAACCGTCTGGATACCTTGCCTGATGGGCGGAGGGGGACGTCACTTTCTTTGAAGATGATGAGCACATAATAAATCATAAAAAAGTTTTAAAATAAATTCAGTTCGCTAAATGACGATAAAGGATGATGACGAGGATGACGACAAGCCACGTTTCATTTCTCCTAGTTTGACAAGGGTGACAAAGGGTGACACGACATCGACTATTTCACAAACCATTTAGGTAGACGAAAAAAAAACTCAGCTACAAATTCAGTTTAAAAACACAATTTAACTCTTTTCTCATCACACTCACCCCCACGGGCTGGTTACAAAAGGAAGAACATACTCTCCTATATGGAGCCTCTTCCTTGATCGATTTCAAACTGTCATGATGAGTCTCTGATGATACTGATGATGATGATGATCCATCAGCCAAGTAGTTTACCTGCTACCGCCTGCTACGGCGAGCGAGGACGTCATTGCTGACATGACCAGTTATAAAAAATAAGTCATGATGATGACAATTGGAATTCTTCCTATTTCTAAATCCGAGCTAAGAATGCATGCTCAGGAGGATGACCTATTGTTATCCATTTCATTCCCATGTCCCCATCCAACATCATCAAATCGTAAAGATGATGTTCGCTCCTTGTCAGCGCGAACAATCTTTCGCCACGATTCTCTGTCACGCATTTTCTAGAACAAAGTCATTCCCCAAAAAGACTGTATAACATTTTTTAATGATTCATTTGGAAATGATCACAGTAACAAGGACAATGAAAGGGGATTGTGCACTCTGAAACTAAAATGATCAATGATAGCTAAGCCACGAGTTGATAGTAAAATGAGAGTATGGAGATGAAACCATTGTCATTATTATACTTCTCCTAATGAAAGGCATTTATTATTTAAGTTCAAATTGTATCAAGAAATGATCTGATTTTCTTTTATAAATAGGTATACTCATCCATGTTTTTTGTCTTTTTTTCTCTTCCAGATTCCGAATAGACAATACTGATCACATAATTGATGTAAATCGGGATAATCTACCGTACGATCAAGTTAACATCATTTGTCCTGTCTATGCACCTGGGACAAAGGAGGAAGATGCAGAGAAATACATTATCTACAACGTAAGTTAAATCTTTTAGATTTATGCTTGAGCTCTGTTTGCTTTGTATGCTAATGCCAACTCTGAGCTATCAATTTTAGCTGCTTTTATTACGCACTTTTACTTTCTTCAATATTATCCTCAGCATTTAGCATCTTGATAAAAAATTATGATGAAAAAAAAATATATGAAAGGATCAGCTCAAGAGAATGGTGACATGTGATTGGGGAAAAAGCGGACTGAGATTGAGACATATGACATAATGTCCTCTTTCCAAAGGCTAGTTTGTAACAATCGATTTGCATAAATGTCTCTTAAAAAATGAAGATATGAATAGAGCAATAAAGGGGAATTGAGCTGGGCATCACATCACGCAATAAATTCCTGGCATGAGTAATAGAGTGATTTGGTAGATTGAAATGGGTCTGTAAATGTTGCTCATAAAAATTTGTAAGTACGTTCATTCAAATATTTGCGAGATTAGTCACCCTCCTCACTGGGAAGAGAAGCGCTAAGGCAGTTTGGGTTTTGTGTTGAAAAAATAATGGGACTGTGCTGTACTCATTTGATGGCACTTAAACCTTTTTTATACGTTTGTTTGACCGTTTTTTTCCCCTTGCGTTTTTTGATGTGTTCCGAATAGGCTGAGGTTCTTGTGCAGGATTGTTTTTTTTTCTGTTGAGGCCAAAACAATCGGCAACTTTGAACCCATTCCATTGTTTTGCTAGAATTGAAAAGTTTATTTGGATTTGCAAAGTTGTACATGGTCCCCTTTTGTTGTTCTAAGATGGTTGTAAAATGGCAGTAATGTAATGGGGTGCAGTATATGGGATGGAGGACGGGATGGTTCTTGTGACTTGAAGTGAATGCTTTTTTTCTCAGAACTTTTACATACGTTGTTTTCTCTCTCGTCTTCAGTGACAGGAAAGAGTTTGAGCAAATGTTGAAGTTTCGCGGTAACTGAGGGAAAATATACAGAGATATCATGCAAAAAAGCAGGAGTGACAACATTTATCCTTTTAGAGGTGGTGGAGATGATGATGATGATTGTGTCTGCAGCTATTTTAGCCTCCCATTATCTTCACACCATCACTCCTATCACCCCAGCCACGGGGAGATAGGTAGAGTATAAAATGCCAATGAATAATACAGGCCTTGTATCGCATTCTCACTTTTCCCTAGTCTTATCATGTTGTTATCATCATGTGCCACTTTTCACTTCCACCCTTATGCGATCCATCGTCCCAGCTCCCACAAGAAATCAGCCATCCATTGTTAAATATATGTGTGGATATATATTTTTTCCATTCTGTTTTATTGTAAATTCATCTTTCCATCAGTCACATCCCAGCATCCAGGTAAAAGCTCCTCCACTCAGCCTCTTCAAAAAAAGTGAGTGGCAACATTCACTCGTCGCGTTTCTACTGGGAAAATAAGTAAACAACTCCAAAGTGACTTATCTTGTCGTTGTGTCATCATCATCATCGCTAAACCCCCTCCCCTGTTCCTCCATCAAAAGACACTTTTCCACATTGGCTTTTTCTCAAGTAATAACAAACAAGCTCAGGTATCATTTCACGATCAGCATCAACACATCCGCATCATCCCATGTATGCTCCGCAGCATAATTTTTTCCCTGTTTTGTGGGGGAAGGTAAAGAATGGCAACTTTTTACTTTCCGTCCATCCTCTCCCAACAGCGACCTAGTCATCGTCATCATCCAGCTACAACTTGATGGGATGATGGAGCTTTGCTAAGGCTGCTGTAGAGTTCGTTGTTGCTCTTTTCCCTGGCTGAGTGCAACGTGTCAAGTGTTTTCACTCCGGTTTTTAAGATAAAAATCCAGTTGGGGAAAAACATTTCTTTGGACTCATTCCACTTCCCACTTACCTTTCTATATTGATTGATGCCTTCTGCCATATAGCACTTTGTCTAGTGTGGGGGATGCTCATTTTCATAGAAACTGTCAAATTAGAGGGATCCTTGCATTCGGGATGACTTTATTTCTTTTGCAAAGTTTTAATCCGGATACAGATGAAAAATGCGTTGAATGAAGTTATTTCCATATTAAAGTCTGAAATCCGAGCCGTACCACTTGATCGAAACAATAGAGCCGTAAGCCGCGTATAATTTAAGAGAGCTGAAATTAGACGAGGGAGCAGGCGAGCGAGAGAGCGAGGAAACCAGGTCAAAACTTCATATTTTTATATACTTTTTTTTAATGAAAAATCGTGAGGTAATTTTCTGCTTCGATTTGGAGCTCTCTTTCTCTCGATACATCTGTCGTGTCGTGACTTAAATGTCGACACTGTTAAAATAATAATGATAATCCGTATTACCCATCAACGTCAATATCCTGCGCAATGAGTATGATCATGTACCATCTTTCAAGTTGCTCTTTAATGAAAGAAAATACAAAACATAATAAATTGTTTATTAGCTTTATTAAGCGTCCCGATATCGATACATTTTTTTAGAGAAAAAAATAACTTTCAATTCACGTCCTTACCATAATATTGGAGCTATGATTACTTCACTTTAATTTTCTTGAAAAAACCAAAATTTTGTAATAACCACATCAAAAGTGTTTATATTAACCCGTTATTTTTTACTGATCAAAGAAGCACTTACATGCAAATGTTTCACTTATCTGAAATAAAAACTTTAAAATGGTCAATTTGTGTCAAGATAATTATCCAAAATTAGATTAGCTTTCCTTATTTCATTGCCCTAATGCTAGGCAGTTTGTCGGTTCTTTATGACGCAGACGAAATAATACCAGTGGAGGTGCTTGGATCATGTCAATGAGGATGACGGTGTCTTCTGATGATTCAGTAAATATGATGATTAGTCATGGCATCCAAGCTGAATGGGCTAATTCAGATGTTACACGTTACATTATAATAATGATAATAATAAATACCAACAAAAGCTGTGCATTGTTGATAATTCTGGGGATGATATGATGATGGTGTGGACAATGAGTCAGAGTAAATCGTTTGTAACAATGATACCTTTTGATCCCTCGCGGGTCATAAGTATATAGTCTTGAATTAAAGGTGAGGCTCAGATTCCTTCTTTCGCAAATTTAGGTACTCTTCATCATCCTCTTTCAATTGTGGAAGTTTATGGTACATTTTGTAGACGGACATGTACGCTCAAACGAGATGATGATGATTATGACCAAAAAAATGTTATCGTTGGATTGTTGCCTATTTATGGCTCTCAGGTTACCACTGATGATTAAGTATTCGGAGATGGGTATATAACCCTGTTAGATGGGGAGGGAGTGGAGGGCTGTCTCGAGCCATTTGGATGGGTATGTGCAAATACATTGAAAAGGTGGATATTACTTTTTTTTATCTTTAAATGGACCAAGGGGATGACTGGACGAAAGTGCACTAAGCTTGATTTAATTCATCATCTATTTCAATTTCTACAAGTGAGAACATGCAACAAGTGATCGTAATAGTGGCTATATAAAAGATTGTAGTCATTTTATACAAAAATTTATACAAGCTTGTAATTTTTTGACGGGGTGATAGTAAAAAAATTATAATAATCCCTTTCGGTTCCTCCACCGTCTCCTCTAAAATGGAGTAAATTAAGTTGAAAGAAAGTTGAGTCAATTTCATCTGAAATTCTGGAGCTGACTATGCAAAGCCAAAGAATTTCCCTACAAGCCCCTAACAAACCTCCGGGATCAAATAGACAGAAAGGTAGATAGTAATTTACACTTGTTTTTGGACCTTGTTAATGCAGCGCTGCTCCTAGTTCTGAGCGTTTTTTGATGGGAGCTCCTCAATTCATTCGCTTTTCACATATGGCATGACAGAGGAATTCAAGGTATATCTCAAGTCAAATAAAATGCCAACTGGAACAAGATCCTTTTCCCTGAGCTGAGATCCTTCTCTCATCCTCCTCATCATCATCCGCTGTACTCGCAATCACAATCAATCACATACATAGATAATGATATCCACTTTTTTCATATCGTTTTGGAGGAAACGCGTTGCGATTGCGATGGCTTGGCTGGATAAGCCTTAATATTCTCCCCATCTTTTATACGTTTCTGCCGTAGCCCAACCGCTTTCATCCATAGCAGAGCTGTTGCCGCAATTATGGTAATTTCAGGCAAAGCTTGTTATTTACTCCTATTTAAATCCTCCTTCTGTTGCCCCTCTTTCATTTTCATTCCGGAGGAGATATCTTTCTTAGAATTTTTCACTTTTGAGAAATATCATATTCATATAAGGAACCTTCCATCCCTCCATTTATAATTTTCTCCCTCTTTCAAATCAGTTCACACGTTGTAGCCAGACAAATCATCCTCGTATAATTGTTTTCCTCTCTGTCCGGTTGATGCATTCTGGTGGCTAGTGGCTACTTCTTGTTCCTCCTGCTATGCTCGAATGCTCCATGCTGGATTAATAATATCATCATCACACTATCATTAGCGTTATTATCGACCTCCCGCTATAAACCCACTGTGTGTTTAATATCCCAACAGAAAATCCTCCTATCGGTCACTTGCTACTTTTCTGCTGTGTAAAAAAACCTTCATCAAACAAAGGGAAGGAAATTGGGAGGAAAATAAACAAACAAGCTAATCATCATAATTGTCATTAATTCATGACTTACTTGACTTGACTTCTCTCCCTATCTCTCCTACTGTGCTGCTTCTGCTCATTCCATCTTCCTGTCTTATTCACTTCTCGCTTTTTTGGATTATAGCTGGGCTCTCTGGTCATTAAAAGTTCTTAAATGAGGGAAATCCTGAATAAAAAAATCATCTTGAGTCCTGCCTGTGTGTAAATATTATTATGAAGGATGATGATGCGATCCTCGGTAATAACCGTCAAACCTAATGATGGAGAGTATCAAGGGGGTCACTCACACAGAATGAGAAACATCTACAATGTGTCTTGAAGAATGGGCTAAGCTTGAATATTATCTTCCTTGCATATATTCTCTGAGAAAAAAATGGCCGTATTGTTTCGAAAAACGAAATGTTTCCCCTTCAAGATCTGAATGAAATACCGAGAGGAAAGATGCAAAGCCAGTTTTTTTTTCCAATATGAGCAAAACGAGCATGAGCAAAAATTATAAAAACAGCGTATGCACTTTTTAGGTCAGCCTTAAATCGTGACCATGCACTGGTCTTATCACAAGAGTGGAATAGTGGCTGTGGATATATGTGTCGTAATCACATTGTAATGAAGATGAGAATGGCGAGGATGGTGATGAGGATGACGACGATATGAGGAGAGTAACCCACTTAACTCATAATATTCTACTTTATCAGCGGGGTGGCAAATTAAAACATTTTTTTCCTCAAGAATAAAAGGAGAAAAAAAAATGGGAAGAGTTTTAACGCTTAAACGAGAATGAGAAGATGTACAATGAGTGTATGTACTTGCTTATATAATATTTATAAATAATAATCCCATTTTTATTTCCTATTGTTTGATTTTTAGTCGCTGATTGCGTGTTTGCGAATCTGTCTCTCCACTTGTGTGCAATTCAATTTGAGTCTAATGCTCATATAGAGGAATGCAAAGAAACGAGACAATGGATAGCACGCAATCCCAATGCTTGTCCCTTTTTATTGGCTATTTCACCCTCCTCAGTCTGACAGTTGTTGGTAAGAATTTAGATAAATGGGCTGGTGTTAATTGTCAAAAACGGATTAGATTTAAAGTTGGAACAGTGACGGAGGGCTACATGAAGAAAGCAGAGTATAGAAAGGGTAGATTATCACTTTTGGCAGTCTTTCCCCCTCCGAGTCCTGATCGCCATTCCTCCACAATATCCTTTTCTGTGGTCTGCTTCATCTCATATGTTATATCCTCCCTTGGAATGGAGCCCATTGATGAGTTTACTGCGGCATTGTGCTCATGATGATGATGATGATAATGATGGCCGTGCAGTGGCGGTGGTGGTGGTAACATCTCAGGAAGTTGATAGTCTCCCCTAGCTCCATTTGCATAATTTATATCATTACCAAACCTCACTGGCTTCCTTCATTTTTGGCAGCCATGTTGTAAAATTAAGTTGGAAGGAAAACTCTTTAGGGTTATGACTAGACCCTATCATCCCACAGCATTCCGTGATACGGAGAATGGTAGGGAGGGATGCTATTTTGGAATGGGACATGACAGCACGCAACATATGCCTGGAGTTAACCCCTTCTTATATCATCTTCCAGAGTCTTGAATGACTTTGTTAAAAAGTCCCGAGCAAGATCAAATCAGTCTTTGGAGATATTCTTAAGAAAATATTGCCAGTATTTAAATTTGTTGGCATTTTTTTCTCTCGGAAGATTGGAAAGTTTGAATTAGAATTGATAAAATGGGTTCCCTTTTTAATTCCAGTTTAGACTTTTTTTATGACAGGACTACATTGCGTAAACTATGTAGTTTATAATCATAGTCGCTCATTGTACTAAAAAAGGTCGGACAGTCTGCTGGGATCCATTTTGCATGGAACATGAATGATTTTCCTTCATCCACATTCTTGATTTTACTGACTGGAAGTTTTTCCTGTCAGCCATGTTGCATGAATAAACTCATTGTAGGGGTATCCATTCCTGAAAGTCGCTATTCTCGCGTGCTTGAGGTAAATGGCTATGCGGTGCGTGCAGATTGTTATTACTCAAGGCACATACTTTTGACTTGTAGTATTTATCTTGGATCCAAAACAGTTTCAGCAGCATTCTAGCTCTCATTTACCATCTTGAAATCCTCCAAACGCCAAAGACTTTAAATTAGCTGGAACATTTGTACTTTTAAATCCCCAAAAGATAGAAGACGATTTAGTGAAAAAGTTTTTTTTTTAACTTTGTCAAATTGAATAACTTTTTGATTACTTATTTATTTGAGGATACAAAAAAATCCCAACTCCTATAACATAAAATTCGCTCCGATCCCCGAAAAAAACCTTCTTATTTACATATATATCGCTTTAATTTCCCAAGAACCTCGCCAGAAACAATAGGTTCGTCATCATCATCCCCCTTCCCGTTGATTGAGTAACGCGAAAGATATTCAAAATCGTAGAATCAAGGATTTAGTCAGATTCTCATTTCAAATGACATTTGCATCTCTCCCTCAACCCGTATCCAACTATAAAGACGATAATCTTCCAACTTTTCTCTACCCTTCCCATGGTCATGTACTACTCATCATTCTTTAACTCTAAGCTTGGGATAATTTAGCCAAAAAAAATCACAACATTCATAAATTTCTTTGAAAAAAAACTATCAAGAGCTACAAAGCATCTTCTTTTTTTTTCTCCTCGTCCTTTTTTCTACCCAAAAAGGCACATATATTCTCAGCAAATTGGACATGATTTAGTAATTTGTAAATTGCTAATTTATGCAAAGTACACAGGGGGAACCACAAAAAAAAACTGTTCGTCTTCTGCGGGGCTGTTGGATTTTTGTCGAATTGGCAAAGGGAAAAAGCTGCTTAGACCATCTATCAGAATATTTTGACCGTCTCCTCTACCCACCGTATAAACAATATACATGCCATTTGAATGTTGTCTGAGCAACAACTAACCTCATGCCAATGGTGATGATAATACCTATTATTGCAACAAATACAATCATTTCTCATCATCATCATCATCATTAGCAACTCACCACGACCACTGGAATCTAGAATGAAGACGGGGAGAAGAGACGTCAAGCGTCAAACCAGTTCACTAGTAATCGTAATGGAACTTTAGAGGGGAAGATGGTCATGCCATTTGAAGCGGATGATGAGGATTCAAAATCATTCATCATCTTTATAACTTGTGAAAAAATCGGGGCTAATTAGCAAGGCGTAAGACATTATTGATCACTCGTTAGAACACATTCCTTTTTATTAACTTTATTGGAAAGTTTCTTCATTGTCCCTCCTCTCATGTCTGAGTTTCTGCACTCGAAGAATCATAGTTAAATAATGAGCCTTCAGAAATTATGTCGTGATGATGGCTAGCTGCTGATAACAATGTCAAATTTATTAGTTAGCACGTCAATAGCTGGTAATTACAACATCTTAAATTGTGGAATGGATCGCTGAGGTTGGAAGGAGGGGATTGATAAACAAACACATTCAATTTTGATAGAAAACCATTTTAATATGCGTTTTTATAAGGTGGAGTTATATTTTGGAAGCAGCGAGTTATCAAGCATGATAACATGAATCATGTCGTGTGGTCGTGTCAGCTTTTAACTCTAATTTTATTAGTAACTAATAATCAGCAATTAGCTACATGAAAACAATCTGTGAACACTTTCTATTTTTCTCGAAAAATTTTGCATGCTTAGCCTGAAAAGGTGTTTGTTGGATTGGGAAAATATGCGTTTGCGAATTAAAATTTCAACATGGCTGATCTACAGTCAATCTCGATAAATCATGGTTTGATATGCAATAGATCAAAACTTTGGGATTGTGACAGGAGAGGCCGTAAGAGAAAAATGTAGGGCGGGGTTTTTACCCCAAACGAGAATAAAATAATTCGACTTAATTAAGGCAAAATGGATATAAGGTTATTTTTAAAGGGTTAGCGTTTCTTGAGATCTTGTCGTGTTTACGGTCGGTCATCCATACATCATTACTAAATTATGATAATCATCAATGCATAATAAATTTACGATTTTTTCCCAACACGAGAGGAGGTGTGAAGGAGAAGGGGGTGAGTACCACGTGTGTCGCGAGAGATGTTAGCAAATTTTTTTGTTCTTGTTGCTAATTCGCGAGTTGTGATATTATTATTTGATTCTGTTTTGCTAAATGGTGAACAAAAAAAACTGTTTGCATTGTTTTTCTGTTCTTTCCTTGTTTGCATATTGTCGCGTCCTTTAAGGATTCTTCCCTTTCCATAATTTTTCCCGTTGGTCGTGCTTTCGTGCATTTACGAATTCATGCTTATTTTATTTATGTATTTATTAATCATTTTGTGTTCTTCTCTTAATGCTATTCAACCACGGAGCATTTATCTGTGCAAATAGCACATAGTTCATATGGGAGGGAGTGGTGTCAATAAAATGAAATTGTAGGAAACCTTTTGCACAGGTTTGAGGCCGAACTTAAAAATAAAAGTGGCTAGATAGGTTTGGGATAAGACAGATCTCATAGCTTCATGTGCTGCATTCTGCATAATTATTCTACAACAGTAACTAAGGAATAGCTATGGAATAGTTAGCCTGTAGTTATGTTTTTGCTTAAAAATGAAAATGATTGGGTTTTGCGGAAAAACTAAAATATTGCTTAGGATTAGTACAATGCTTAGCACATTGTAGGTAAGTAGCTCAACAGTAAAATCAGATCAGTGACAAGCTCATCGGTTATTAGGATAAAAACCAGTCCTAATTTTCAAAATTTGTGCATGTATTTATGTAGGCTTTACGAAAGGAGAAAAAAGTCAAAATGAAATTGACTAGATATCTAGTTAATCCCAAGTAATAAGGCACGTATTGAGTTATTGACACCAGCCGCTCTGTCACCACTTGCTCTTCATCCTCGAAAGCCAAGCTGAATCCTACATTTTGAATTTTTTTCCCCCAACCAATTTCCCTTTTTCACATAATATTCAACTATATTACTTTAGTTGCAAAGCTCGACATACAATTAGTCACTACCTAATCAACAGCACCGAGAAGCCGAGCTGAGCTGAGGAGAAAAAATCAGAGAGAAACGTGACAAGGATATTTTTTATCAGTCTCTTCCCCTTCAAATCGTTTATTATACCTGTTTTATCTCTTGTTTAACACTGACTCGCTCCTTCGAGCTGCTTATTCCATTTCGTGAGTTACCTTAAATTAAAGGAAGGAAAAGGCATAAAATAACATTTTATTCTACTTTTCACAAAAAAAAACTTTGAACGAAAAGAAAAATCCTAAAAAGAATAACATTACATGATAAACATATTATTCCACGAGGAAACTATACGACATTTATTTCAGCTTATTACAAAGGCTTCGGATATCACGTCGTTTCCTTAAGCTGGATCCATTCTTTCAAGAGGATTTTTGTTTTGCTTTGAATTCTCTCCCTTTTCGGGATCCATTTGATAAATAATAAGATAATTAGCGATCTATTCATAACTTTGTTTTTAAAGTGTGTGTTGGCAATTTTTCTTGCAAAAAAAAGAAACCAGAGAAGGATTGATTGCAAATGTTGATAATGTTGTGGCATGTCATGTAGATTAGATTTTTCATCGCCTTCTCCTCCTCTCAGTAATGGCATCGTCTCTCAATTATCAAAGTATTGATAATGATGTTGATGATGTGGTGATCCATTTGTACTTATTATTTCCTCACGAACTCTTCGTATTGGAAAATTTCTGGCCCTATCAACACGCTCATAATAGTCATCATCGGGGATGAATGAATGGGACGGTGATAAGGACGAGAGGAAGACGAAGCGGAGGGACGAGGGAAAATTTATTTATTTTAGCATCTTTCCTCCGTCCCCATACCTATTTCATATGTTTCAGCTTTGTTAGACATTGTTAGTAAGTTAAGTAACACACGCACAGCACGACGACTTCATAAACTAGCAAACTCATCTTGCAGTAGTAATTGAGGAAAATTAGCCATGCACAATGTGCCATCATTCGCCTATTCCACTTTTTTGCAGAAAGGATAAAAAAGAAATCGTGAAGTTTTACCTGAATTTGGAAGAGCTACTAATATATTCTCTGTTTTTTGTCGTGCTGAGGTGTGTGACTCGTTATTCTTCACCTGTTGTAAATATATGGATGGGTTTTGCTACTCCCTTTGCGCTTCTTGAACAAGGTCGATTTTCTCACACTTGTTTCGGCTGAGGTTTTTGTGGCGAAAAAAAAAAACGCTACAGTCATAATTCATTCTTGCTATGATTCCTTCCTCCAGGGTTGTCAGTGAAGTTGCTAATTTAGTGGAAAAAAAGATGAAAAATGTATCATGCAACTAAGGCTGTATCCCTTTATGAGAATACATTAATTCTTGGAAGAGTTTTTTTTAACAATTTCGACTGTCCGGATATAAGATCCCATTATCTTAATAACAGATCACAATTATTTATTGATCATACCGTCATCAGACAATCTCATCTGATGTCACTATGGCCATACTTAATATCAGTTGTCAGTTGCCACCCCCATTTTCATTTGGAAGAGAAACCACTACACAGGAAAGGAATTTGGTTGGGCTCCGCTTTATTACCTTTTTTCAATGAAATTTTCCCCTCAATAAGCCAAAATGACTCACTGTGGATTTACTCACTGCAAAAATATATATGAAGTGATATGGGATTATTGCATTTTGATCTCTTATAGCTGTTGTGTCTGATAGTGAAGGGGGGAAGTAGTAGGTCACTCCCAGCAGGGTTTCTACATCTTTTGTGATGATGATGCTGTTTGATGAAGTCTCTTAACTCTTCAAGAAGAAACTATGCGACGGGGAAGAGAAAAGACGGTGTAAATATTTGAAGTCAGCTTACATTGTTGTGCATAAAGCAAAGAGGGAAAACGCAGGAGCATCAACCCATCATTAAAAGCAACGGGAAAAGGGAATCACCATCATAAAAAATGTAAAATATCAGTTTGACTTTATGTTTATGGGGTATTATCCTCATCTTCGCATATTGCATCCAACCAAGCCTCAGCCAATACATGAAAGGCTGAACAAGCAGCTCAGCAACCCAGCCACAAGGGAAGGAAAGACCCCGTATATTACACACCACAGGGATATAAGGTCTAGTGAGAAGAAAACTGAAATGAAATATATTTTTTTATGGAATAATGGCGTGTTTGTTCTTGCTGTTGTGTAGGCTGTAATAGTAGGTAGGTAGGTGAGTAGGTTGGATGAAGTATGTAAAGCATCTTTCCATTCAACAGGTGCATATTTCACAGGAGAAAAGAGCAGAGGCGAAAGAGGATTTTGAGAGAAACAAAAGAAAGAAACCATCAATGAAAATGATAATGATGGAGTAGCAAGGAACAATCCGTCTGTGTTTGGATGCCCCTTGCTGTTGTTGATTGTTATATCGGTTACAATATGACATTTTATGAATTTTATGATGATGACCATCATCCTGATGACTCACTTCGTACGTTAGTCTAATCCTTACTCATGTCATAATATAGGAGGGGGATGATGCAGGGATGGCTATATGACCACTGTCTGGCAGCGAGGGTGCAAATAATTCCACATATCCACCTCTATGGCCTTGTCTTCTACTTACTTAATTTTGCGGTTGTTTTCTGCGGTTTAGCACTTGAGTTGGTAGTGATGATGAAGGAGAGGGATGAGGATGAGAGGGGATGAAGGCTTTTTGCTTCAAAACCGCAGTACAGAGGATTTTTTACAATTTTTATGAACATATTTTTTCTCCTCTCTGAGTTGGGAGTAGTTGCGGGATTTCTTGATCTTCCTTGCGTGTTTATTGGAAAAACGTGCATTTACGTGTGTAAAAAGGCAAATTGTGGCGGGGATGATGGGATCATGATAGGATGATGATGACGATGTCAAAAGGGAAGCCGACTGGCGCATTTCGATGCATTTTCAGTAATAGCCTGAGCCTGTGTGCTGTACCAGTTGGGATAATGATGAAATTAATTTTTTAAGCTAAAGTTCACAGGCTCACTCCACTTTTCGGGATCTTTAGCGTCCATTTAAAAAAAAAGTCTTGACAGTGTGACGCTGATAATTTGCTCAAACTAAAGGATACACATTTTGCAATCATGCTTATAAGAGTGTTTGCGTATATGAGGGAAGACAATAGACCACATTCCTTCGTGGGAGCTCCCTTCTCGAATAAAAATCTCCAAATATGCTTCAAGCATGTTATCTTCCCTTTTGCCAATTGTCAATTTTAAGTAATAAATCATTATTGTCATGATTGCATGCTTGTTTCACCACGTGTGTAGTAGTAGCATAATAATTATTGATATAACACTGCCCTCTGGTCCTTCACGAAGTAGGATGCCGTATTTTATACCAGAATGAGGGAATATCTGGCGTAAAGGAAGGGGGAAAAACCTCCTCATAATTCATAAATCACAGTGCAAAGCCTATCTATTCATAAGAGGAAAAGAATACAATGGGTAGAGGTAGTCAAGTCTTTGAAAATTGGGAGATTAAGTTGGCAAATACCTTATGTGCATTGTTAGTGTTTCAAATTTGGCTAAATGCTTCATCACCATCATCATCATCGTCATCATACTTATATAGCATGCAATGTTGAAACTTTGCAATTTGCAATAAAGACATGATCAAGCTTAAAAGGCAAACTTTATATTGTTTTGCAAAGAAAAATGAAAATTGCTTTAAGGAATTATGAACGTGCTTATGTATCGAATTCTTGACTTCCTGTTTGTACTCGGCGAATGGATGGAAAGTTTTGACTTTTAGCAGATGAATTGCTTGTCAATTTCAAGTTGATGAAAAAGGAATCATTTTTCAGGGGAATATCCACTAAACACTCAACTTACCGTCAGTAATACCGTTCTTAACTAACTCATTATGTCAAACAACTTATATGTCAATTAAGCATGTTGACTTTTGAGAGCCAAACTGAGCAAGGGAAACAGTACTTGTTCTTGAACCCAAAGTGCGGCGCAATTACGGAAAGTAAAAGAAACCAAAGTGGGATAAATTATGTTATTTTTATGGTCACACTCCATTTTCCCCCTTTATTGCCGGTTGACATGAAACCTGGCTGGCGGAGTGAGGCTGATTAGTAATGCATGAGAGGGGCTAAATCTGGATTTTCTGATCGGGATCATATTTACATGCAGCCACTTCAATTGCTGTCGTCAGTCATGAACGGTTTTTAGTATTCCTCTTTGTTCTTTCCAAACTCCTGTCATTTCAGACGTTTCCTCCGTGGCTTCCAGCTCCAATTTTTGTGTGGCTGGGGACATGATGAAAGTACGGGATTGCGTAGGACTTTCCACATAAAACCTATTTACCGTCCGGATATTACATTTGATAAAGTTCCGGAAACAAAGTGCCACGGCCAGCTCGAATTAGCAGTGCTCCGCATGCACTTTGCTATCAAAGCACGTACTCCTCAGAATGCCAATGTAATCATATCCATTATACTTTCTTTTGAAATAAACTCAGCCAGTTGGGCTGCTGTTTTCGAAATAAATAATTGAGTTGTTCTCACACCGCGTGCTTTACACTTTTTCTAAAAAAAATGAAGATTGTCAGCACATTTACAAAAAATCGTACGTTTTTTTCGCGTTTGTTTTACATACCATGTTTTTTGAGTGATTATCACCTTAACAATAATAATAAAACAATCTTTATAACTTTTTATGCCTACTCCCATTTATTACCAGTCTTCCCCCTTGTTCAGTATCCAAGGAAGGGAGAAGACAAACAGTTGTGAGATGGGAAGACGGATTCAAGATGAATTATAGAAAAATGTGCCTATCCAGATTCGATATGTTACTGACAATTGCTCTGTATTTTTCTGCGATAATCATTTGGCAGGTTGTTAACACACTATAGCTAGTTAGGTGGCTAACCTACCGGTAAACTAGCAAACAACAGCAGTGGCATCCTTACCCTCCCCATTTTTCATCTTTAGCAGATGTTTAGTCCATTTCCCTTTGTTTCTTGTACCCGTGTCTTGTCTCTGCAACTTTTTTTTGCTGCCCATTTACTCATGATGATGATGATGGTGGTCAATAAAGGGGGAAGAATGTATCTGCAAAAGAAAATAATCATTCATAATGACAATATTTTATTGGCGCAGTAAATTATAAATTAATGCCATTCAAATGGAAATATGGAGGATGTATAGAAAGGAGGACGGAAAGGTAACTTGATACCAGTCTCCACGCTCTATATTAAATGGCTGACTATGTATCAGCCACATATTATGTGAAATATATATAAAAGCACATATCTCCAATCTTTTTTATCACTAATGAATGTGCTAATGATACAAGACTGAAGATCATTAAAACGCAGTGCTCCCTGTTGGAGCTCATCTCCCAGCCTCGTTTCTAGTTTGTTTGGTTGGCTAGTGGCGTAGCGGGGAGGAAGGCGGTGATGGTGGGCCCACCACCGCTGCCACTACTTGATTTTCTATAGCAACTCTCCATATATTCATATTATCTCCGACTATTAAAATGAATTATAATATGGATCAAAAAAACACATGCAAGGCTCATTGTTTCCTCCATTTGATCAACAATAATAAGCTCCTTTTCATATCTATGGTAAAATAATGAGTCAAGGTAAATTGACTCGTCGTTCGTTCCTCGTCCGTAGCCAAACCAGTGGTTGCGTACTTTGCAGCTGGCTCATTTAGAGGGATGAAGTTTTTAAAAGAAAATGCTAATTCCACCTGAGCACTATGTGGAAGGGAGGAGGAATCATTATTGCCAGTATAAATTAGCAGCTGTATCATCATCTGAGAATCCGCTTAAAATTCAATCATGACATCGGCATCCATAACTATTGGCTCTATGGCTTACTTCAAAAGCGTTTGATTTTAACCGAATTTTCGGGCAGTTTCTGAGTATCCTATAATGATGTTATGATGAAGACTTCTTTTTGCCCTCTTTGAAAGTCTAGTAAGCTCGTTGGGATAATGACGGGGGGGGGGAATTGACAAAGTAGAATGGTTTGCAAAAATATAGTAGCCTAAAAGTCTGATCACGGAAGGTGTAATTTTACAAAAGAGTTCTCCAATTTTTCCTCCTTTGAATTTTTTCCATCATCAATACATGAACTTTACATCAGTGAATGCTTTACAAAAGCATAAGGATTGTTTTCATGTGAGGTATAAATTATGAAGGAAGGCTGAATCGCTGGATATTTGAACCGTCTCCCTCCTCACGTAAGCCACTCCATGGGGGGCTGGTTTCACGTCCGTCGATAAACTCATGTTCCATTTTAGTTCATTAATGGGGAGCTCTCTCCTCGTCCTCGCAGCTTATTAATTAATCCGAAAATGTAGGATGTGATCAATATCAGAAGAGTTCTAATAAACTGAAGCATGTAAATAGCAAAACATGTTTGACTCGAGATCTCTCACTTTTCTCCGAGTCCTCTTCCCTCCTCTCAAGTGAGAGCCACTTGAGAGGGGGGAAAGTGGTTGTGAGAATTTGACTATCAAGTCAGTCCATATATTTGTGCATTATTTATTAATAATGAATATAAATGCCGATAATGTGGATGCTGATATTTGGTATGGTTTATTTATCCTTCGCCATTTGCCTGAGCCTATATGAGATCATTATGAGTTTATGAGAAAATAGAGAAATGAAGTATCAGCGGGATACTGAGACTCCTTCCATTTGATTCGAGTATAGTCGTTATGAAGATGATGAACAAGATGGTGGCTTGTTTAACGATTATTATTATTATCACGACGGTGATGAAGATGCGGTCAAGTATGAGCCAGAGCAGAAAGCAGACCCTGTATCACCAAGTTAATGAAACTCTTTGCATTGATGGTAGTCAGTTTCACATGAGTGGGATGACAACCCGGACACGAGAGTGTTTTAAGGAGGAGGGGAAAATTAATTGAAAAAATATAAGCTTGCTCCCTCAGTAAATATGAAAGTATAGCTGGCAGAGCACACTTGGAACCGCTGTCGCCCTTCTATAAATACAGCGGAACTGGAGGGGAGAGTCAACATGAGTGGGGAACTGCAGAAATCTATATCGATTTCGGTTTCCATGTTGCTGTGCTGCATTCCACTAATCTATAATCGGGAATACATGGGAAGGATGTACTTAATCATGGGAGAAAGTCCAGAATGTCGTTTCCAGTTGGATTTTGATTTCATCTGGAATCCTTATAGCTTGGTGGTAAACAGGAAAGCAAGAATATATTGTAAATGATGATGATGGTAATCTCTGGTCTTTGATGGTAACGCTGATCGTATTTATCAGTGTCTGTCTACCGACCAGTATAAATAATGAATGGGATAGTTTTGCATTTGATAAATGCCTTTCAAGTATCTTGGAAGTGTACGCTTCACTTGCACCGGGATGCTTTTACCTCCAAGAAATAGGCTGGATTATCATATTTGTCCAGATCCTGACATCTGAAAGGTTGCATTAGAATCCCTTGCATAAAAAATATACTTTACTGTCTGTTAGTCCATACTTATTTCGGAGGAGTATCATATAAATTTAGAAGAAAAAAATTCATGCACCTTTTTTTTACAAGTCACGTCACAAAGTTCATCAAACGTCCATCCACTTTTAATAGAGGCCATTAAACAGTTTCCCCATTTCTAAAAAAAAATATGGAAGCAGCCGTAACTACAACCGCTAAAATGATGGAAAAAGTTAAGTGTTCGCATTCAGCCAACATTATTAGTTGCCATTAAAAACTACTGCTTTTTTCTACTGAAACATCTGAGCAAAGTTGCACAGTTTTGTTTGTTTTATTTACGGTGAGCAGATTTGACGACCAAGCGATGAAAGCGGAGGGTTTGAGGCTCGTCATAGGAAAATACGACTGTAATATCCGGATAAAAAGCTTTTAATGAGATGGCATGGAACTTTGAAGAAAATGGGAGGAGAAAGATTGGAGAAAACCTTTCCCCTTGTAAAAGACATGTTCTTTGGATGCAGCTCACTTGTAAAGTTTACAGATGCAATGTGTCATTTCGCTTCCCAGCCTCATGCTCAATAGGAGAAGCAAATTTTGATGAAATTCGGGATTTCTGCTCTTGGTTTTTATGACTAATGAGATTATTATGATGTGATGTGCCTGGTTCTTCCCTTGGATAATGGTTGTTGTGAAATTGTCTTCAGATTTGTCAAAAAGGGCTTCATGAGGTAGGGTAAAGTTGGCAATCGGAATGGCAACAACGATAAAACCCTCCACAGGATATTATTATGATCCTGTTTTTTGCAATGAAAAAAGGAAAGCGCGACGTCATCACCATCATCATCCTTGTCTAGTCTTGAGTAGAAGTCTATCCAGGAAAAGATAAATGAACACCATCATCATTTTTATCATTTTCCCCCAAACTTAAGAGCAAACAAAGAATATGCTTAGTTTGTTTCAAGTTGTGCAATACAAAATAATAGGCGTAAAAAAATGTTAAAAAAACAATGCAGTTTATGTACCATTCCATTTGTCTCGTCTTCCGACTCTTCAAGTTGGCTACTGTTGCACAACTTCCCAACTTTGAAATGTGCCTGACAAAATAAAATTATATATTTTTGGAGATAATTTTCCCTTTTCAAAAATTGGATATTTATTATGCGTGAGGAGGATACAGCTCGAAAAAGAGAATGGCGATGTGTCGGATGATTATGAAATGATCATCATTATATCCTCCCTGCTCATACCTCAAAGTTTTAGGATTTTGAGTGAAAATACATTTCAGTCCCACATTTGCGTGTTTGGAGATGCTCCAAAAATAAGTACCACTAACCTTTTCTCAAAATTTAAAAAAATAAATGGTACTTCATCGTCTGGCGATAATATGCTGGGGTAATGTAAGTAGTCGTCTTTGATTCTTTTGTGGTTGCCCTGGCTCAAAATTTCAATAAAGTGAGAATTTATAGTGAATGGACGTATTTTATGTCTGACTCCCTCTCTTGAGAAACCATATTACGTATGTATTGGTTATTTGCCTAAGCAGAGGAGGTTAAATTGCTGGCTGTTGCATCTGCTCCAATGCATTATCCAGTATTAAGAATTTTTACACTGGAAACCATTATCCGAGAATGGGCTCCCCACTTTTCATTAATTATGTTAAATAGGAAGAATAAAACCCTGGAAATATTTACATGTCTGCATATCATTGGGATTATTACCGTCATCATCATCATTTTCCAAAACATTTAAATTACATCTACGCATGTTAGCTTTCCCAACAACTGAGGACTGGAAAGCTCCAAGATTTTCGAAATGGGGTTGGCCTTTGTGGCTTGTTGTGATACTCCATTTTATTAGCTTTGTTACGCTTTCTTACATAAGACACGTACCCGGCCCTAATAATAGAGTTTAGATGATTGATGATGGTGCTGGTGAAGAGGATGAGTTGATGAGGAGGATTGCGCTGACACCGCCGCACTATCTGTTTTCATATTTTGAAGAGTTAGTAGGTGAGTTTAGAAGGAAAGAGCTCCAGTCAACTTTCAACCTTTTTTTTGTTATGAGCTCATGAATGACGAGTAACATTGCACGCAGAGGTGGAATGGGCCCGGAACTGGAGGAAAAGGGAGCTGGAACATATCAGTCTCATTTCTTGCATGAATCCTTACAATTATACTCATCTCAAAAGAGAAATTATTTTGTCTCGTGGAATTACTCCTTTCCATTCTGTTTATTTAACTTTTCTCAAAGTCCATTTTTAATGAGAAGTATTAAAAAGCAGAATAATATGGAAAAGGTGGAATAACTCAAGAAATTTTTTTCCCAGCCGTTTTCTCTCCCCGACTGCTGTTGTTTACTTAGATCATGTAAACGAGTTACACTTGTGCTTAACATAATTGCAACAGAAAAAAATTGTATGCTTGGTAGCTTCAGAACGAAACTGTTCAAATCTGCATCCGCATCTGTGCTAATATCGATATCACCTCCCCCACTTAAAAGCCTCCTAACCTATCTATCAATCCAATGAAAAGAGCTTTCTCTAATAATAAACGATGATTTAGTAAAAAATATTAATCATTGTCATATCATAACAGATGTTCCTGATCATGTCCAATACACGAAATATATCAACTCCAAAGATAACAATGGGATCTCATCTTGCATAGGAATAGTTAAATAAACCATGCATTTTATATTGCATCTTCATGTCAGAACGATGATGGTGATGATGATGATTCTGTTGTCATCGAAATATCTTTTGGGCACTATGACCACTCGGGTCACTAGCTCAATGGATTCAAATAGGATATTTAAATATGATGTATGTATGATTGACATGATAAATGTGGATAATGCATTTTGGGTATGGGGATCGGATATAAGTAAACTTATGTCCTTTCACCCTCCATGCTTCAGAAAGCTTTCCCGTCAACTCCGCATCTCGTTGCACTAATGCATTCCCATTAATACAGTTTATGGAATATCGCTTTATCATCAATACCAACATCATCCTCCAGCTCAAAACTCCTATTGGAGCTCGTCTCTGGTGTGGCATGACATGAGAACTGGACAGGATGGATTGTTGATTACAAAATTTTACAATTTCATCACCATCCAACCATCCTCAGTAATGAAAGACGAAGGTCTACGTCAAGCCTAAATGAAGAATGATGAAGGAAGATGTTTTTTTTTCCGGTGTGGATCTTGATCGCGATGAGGATCAGGATATGATGATGGACACATAGGCTGTATCTTTCTTGAGTGCATTTCTTAAATAAAAAATCTTGCCAATGTCAGGTCTTAACTCGGGAGAGCGTTTGAGAGAACTGTGGATGCTGATAGGATATATGTGATTTCTCTTTTTTTAAATCATGATGGGGATGAAGACAGGAAGAAAAATTACAAGCTGAGCAGTTCTGCTAGCTACAGTGGGCTAAGGCCGGTCAGCGACAATAAGATGTGGATGATGTTGAATGTGACCACCCGTTATTTTTATTACGGATTTTCCATGTTGGAGATGAGCCCTTTCGGCATCATTCATTGTCTCGGTTTAATATGGGGCTGAACGAGTTGGATTTGAGGATAAATAGATGCACATTTTTATACAAGGTCAAAAATGGGCTGTGTTCGAGCTTCGACAACGACTCCATTGTTGTCGGCCATTGTTAATCTTTCATATTATTCATATTGTGGTATGCAGCATGCATTTGGTTTTTTGTCTTTGTTTTTAATAATAATGACAGCAGTTTTGGTTTAGCTAAGGTGAAGACATTGAGTAAAAGAAAAGCTGATACTTGGGATACGTATTAATATATATCGCGAGGCGATGAAATGAATGGCACATTAGGCACCCCATTATCCATTCTCCTTCTCAGACTGTCGGGGCTGATGTGAATGAATTGCTTTTCAGAGTGGTCCCGATGTGCTCTTTGGTCATCCTCATTTTTTTAATTCATAAAAATAAAATGTGTAACAATGAGCAAGATACATTAAGCCATCTAACATTTCATATATTTGATGAAATATTTTCATTCTGTCATTTTATGACACTCGCTTTGAGTTCAATCTAGAAAGTAATTCAATCACTTCACATGTAGTATATCCCCGCATATAATGAAAGATGACTGTGACAAAATTCAAAAATAAAATATTCACTTCATTGGATTCGGAGCGACTCTAATTGAAGCACATTTCATTGAGCCCCATTTAGCAGTCCAAAAAGGGTAACAATAATCTTTTGAAATTGTCTACCCTCCAATATTAAAGTAGCCATTGCACTGGAACAAACAGGTGAAGTGTGTTCATATAAAAAAGGATGATGTAGCATAAAACCAACTCCTCCCGTTGTCCTCCTCATCATATAACTTTATAAAATGTGTTCATACATATTCCTCTTATTACAGAGTGTAGTGCAGTTAAGAAATAGGAGCAAACCGTACAAATTATAGACTATGATGTGGAAAACAGCTGGGTAACTAGCACAATCTATTCGTTCCTCTTTAAAACTCCTCACCTGCTAGTCTATTTTGCACTAACAATCAGTGCAAGATTCATTCTTTATTGTTGTCGCTGAAAAAAACGCACTAATTTTTTACGATGATGGATAATGATGATCACCACCACATTATTTTCTCCCTCATTCTGAAATTACAACCGTGACATTGATTCCACGGGGAAATGTAGTCTTTCTTTATGGTTGGCTGCTCCAACAAGATGAGGTCCCTTGCTAAATGGCTTACTGTTATAACGACGGTATTGATTTAAGTTGGATCATCCTCATCGTCGTCATCATCAAAGATGACTTTAACTTGCATTCGATATGAGATGACAGATTCCTCATTATAAATATGTAAACCGTCATCATCATCATCGTGATCACGAAGAGGTGAAGGGATATGATAGGATGATGAAGATACATAAAATTTGACTTTGACTTTACCTTTGCACCTTTAGTGAAGGGTGATGATATGATGATGATGATCATGAATATGAGCTTATCCACCTCCTTTCAAGAATGTTTAGGTTAATGGGGATGATGTTGGGAAAATTTGCATAAATGTCTCTTTGTCTAGTTGCGATTATTGACTCTTTGGCTCGTCGGAACTCCTCTGACTAACCTAGTGAGACGAAATCGTAGCTGGGATAATGTCTTTTGGGTGCATGCATAATCGCAATAATAATGATAATCATGGTGCATATATAATACACATAAAATCCATGTCTCTTTTTTTGTGTGCCGCCGACACTCTCAGACACTGACATGATAGTTTCATCAAAACTTAGTATGACTTACTTTGAAGTTTTAGGATTCTTGGCGAGGCTGCATAAACGATTGTTTGGTCTTGTCCTAAGTTGTTTGCTTTTGTATCTTAAGAATGGGATTTTTTTGTTGTAAAAAACGCTTTGGGAGGAGAATTGAAGCTAATCTTAATCTCTATCATTTGCAAATTTTTCCTTGCAAAAAGAAAATCTGCATCTTTTTATCAGAAAGTAACGGAATAGACAGTCAACAGTATAAATATGATTTTATGGATGCGGATGATAATTTAAAGTTATTACTATATTTATGCATGGGAGCTGGGTAGGGGCTTTAATGAAGCTGGTCGATAAAGTCATCCTCATCATCTATCCCGTCGTAATTTGTAGGAAATGTTGTGTTGGCAGAGGTAGATAGAGCTTGTTGACAAATAGATGCGGTCATAACGAGCCTAACATTTTGGAGGTAGCCGATTCCTCATTGAATTAGCAACATTTCAGTTTTCAATATTATTTTGCGGAAAATCTAATGAATGGACATAACATTACTATGTAGTTAGAAATAAAATGTTAAATTACATTTTCCTGAATGGAAAATGGCAAACTAATGAACTAATTTTGAAAAATTGTTGCTAAACACCACCAACGAAAAAGTGAGGATGAAAGTGCAAATTTTTTATAAAAGTCTTGATGATAGGATAGAACGAAACAATCATAAATATCCCATGAAGAGAATGTTTGGGATGGGAGTAATGAAGATGATAGTGGAGAAAGACGGCGAATCCTCTGCTGCTGATTCATCCCATCTCATATCGTCATAATAATAGCTTGCTGTAGCAAGAATAACCATTATGATAATACCGTTGCGGTGGTGGTGGCAGTTTAGGAATGAGAATGAACCAGGCTACGGTTATCACAACATCATATCTGATGTTCTTCACTTGCTCCAACTATCTGGCTCTGGCTTCACCGTCCCCCTTGCCAATTCTGGTGATAGGGATGGATGATGATGATGATTGTGGTGGTGGTGACTCGTGACGGCGATTATTTTATGTGAGGAGAAAACGACTTTTTGAGGTCTGAATTGAACATGTGTACCATACTTATACACTTTTCCCTTATCATGGTAAAGGTGAAGGAATGCATTATATTGCAATTTTCGTCTCGAGCTCATCTCCGCTTCTGTCTCGTGAAAGAATAGAGGAAGAAAATAAAAGTGTGATGCTTTTGATGAGATTAAAAAAACTGGCTGAAATTATGTTTAATATAGACATTTTTCATATTCTTTTTAAAATTTATTTCAGACGGGCAAACATCTTAAGATAGTTTCGAAAAAAAACTTTTCTTTAAACTTGTTTTTGTCACCTTTCGTTACTTCTGCAGTAGTTGGTCCCCCTTTTAAAACCCAATATCATCTTAGGGAAGGATATCCACGGAAATAAAAGTATTTAATAAGCAGATGGCCCATTATAATAACTTACTTTGATATCAGTTACAGGAAGCCTTTTCCTTCCACTTGAGCTCTCCTTCGGATAAGAGGACATTTTGTTTAGTTTTGATAATGAATACTTAAAACTGAAAAGAAATGTATTGCTCGTCAGTTGCTAATCCTTTAGCTCCTTTGCCCTAATAACAAGTTTAATTCCACCCCGATTGCCGATACCTCTCCATTTTTTTTCATCAAGAGAAGAAAAAATCCGTTGAGAATAATGATCGTCATTATGATCATTGCCGAAATGTACTGATTAGCAGCTTCGGCTCTGCGGCCTCTCATAATCATTGTCATGGACAGGATAATTTATAGCAGCCTTTCATTTTCTCCTGTTCCTTGTCGCTAACTGCCACTTTTCTGAAAGAGATTAAGGTGATATGATATTGCTGGTTATGTTGCTCATTTTCTCCTTCCCCCTCCTCGATTTCCACCTTTTATCAATGAAAATGAAGATATTATTCTGAGGCCAGAGGATTTTGTCCCAGCAAAAGCCTGAGCATTCATCCCGCAATTCTTAATTACCCTGGTCATTAGTAGAAAGGAAAGACATTAACTTTTCGTATTACATTTCACTGTATATTTGATACCCTGACTGAATTATAGAACATGCTCATCTGCTGGACTGAGGATCTGATCTTATATCCTGATTATGCTTAAGAGTATATCCGTGTCAAGTCGCAATTTTTTTTACATGAGCATGTAGATCATAGATTATCATTTAACGACAATCAACTTTAGTCCATTCCATTCCTCACCGATTTTTTTTCTATCTGTAGTAGCAAATATATTAATTTCAAGCTATGTGATGATGACGATCAAGATAGAAATCCGAGTCTAGACGAGTGTCCACTTTTCGTCTTTCACTTAAATTTACAATGAAGCTCCTTCAAACAAATATTTTTTTCGCGAAGATGATCCTCTCCCTCTCGTTTTCGTTTTCAGCAGCTCATGAAGAGAGGCATGAAAGGAATGCAAATTGTAAGTACAGGTTTATGAGATGAACCCCGCCGGCAGATCGTAAAATTTCAATTTGTCCTTCCATTCCATTATTGGATATTAGAGTAGGTATGGATGAGACTCCCAAAAAAAAGGACCAAGAGCCACTTCTCAGCTGTAGACTTCTTTTCTGAAACCCGAGAGGAATGAAAATTAAAGGTAAAATATTGTCGCCATTTTCCTCCTTGATTGTGTTGATGCATTATGCAAACAGAAATTTGTCTTGTTAGCTAATCCGTCCCTGATATTTTGAGACTGGTGCAGTGTCATAAAATTTGCACTTTGCTGGGAGAAAACATTTGGCAAATATTTCCCTTTTATTCTCGTCGATAAGCAGTTCCCATTATTGTACAAGTTTCGCTTCGAGCAGGGATGAGTAGCAAATAGTGCACGTGACAAGGGGAGTAATAGAGACAAGATAAAAAGCCAGAAATTCTCCCATTTAGCGTTTTCGGAATGCCGTAAAAATATTCAACTTTATATCAAATGGTTTAGTATAATGATGGCTGACTTCACAGAATAGATTTCTGGATTCATCGCTAACCAGGACTCACGCGGAATGTAGTGGATTCCTTGATCATTCAGAGATTATCTGTTTTTATGGTGGGATCAACTATTTCCCTTATCATGGACCAGTTTTCTTTTCTCCACTAAGCTGCTCCCTTCCACATTATCTGCTTTTTTTCAAGAGAATATAATATTTAGATGAACACACGCTCAATCAACTTTAATTATTATTTTTCTTTCAGATATAATTTTTTTTCGGTCTTTTTCCCCCTCCATTTTTATATCCCAGCTCGAAGTACAAATTTGCTCGTTTAATAAAACATGTCAGGTTTGAAACAATTTGATAGTAAAGGGATTGCTGCCGAGCATAAAAAAGAATCAGAGTGGGCATGAGAAATTATTACCAGCTTTTGTTTGCGTAATATAGTAATAATGAGTGGTGAGGAATGAACTGGGGTAGTCTTTTAATACTTGTTATAATACCAATTACCAATGAGTGTATGCAAATCCCTTGGCCGTCTTCTTTTTTTTTTCGCGGAGGGAAGAAGGAGCGTTAGGTGGTGGAGAGAGCTGGAGGCTTAAAATGAAATAATAGTCTGCGGATGAATAAAAAAAAGTCCCAGTGGAATACCTAATCATTATAAGTTGCGTGAGCAAAGCAAAGGCGAAGCCATCATATCCGCGAAATACATATTTTTTTATCGCTTTTCTTTCAGTATAATCATACTAAAATTTTATAAGCAGGCCTACGTTTTTTTCGCGATTTATGGACCTTATGACTAAGCCCTTGTAAGAGCTGACCAAGAATGTTATTTTTAGTAAACGGAATGTGTCTCTAATTGGTAATTTATATTCAGTGATAATCACTTCCCTCATTCGTATGTAATTGCTTGGCTTGCCCTATCTTGATCAGTCCTCGGCTAGAATAACTAATTGTGCTAAAGTATAGCGTTAGCGAAAAATATTATAGCTTTCCTTCCAAGACAGGCTTGCCTCCTTCGGAATTAGGATAAGAAATGTAATAAAATGCCACCGTGATCGAACGCGAGCTCAAACGCTGCCATATCACTGGCAACGATACATGTAGAGAATTTTTAAACAGTTTAAAAAAAGTTGGTGGTGGTGATGGTGATGGCAACAAGTACGAAAATGAGTGAAATAAAAAAAATGTATATCTGAAAATTGCCTGATTAGATTCATGGCGACTGCTCATTGGCAAACAACAGTTTTCCCCCATGCCATACCCACCCCACATCAGTATCTTTACTGCCTCCCACCAAACGATGGAAAAAAAATCTTTATGGTCTGACACCGCAACCTAAGTTTTCATTAAGGGGGAGTCTCAATACAAGATGGAATGGAGAAGTGGCCAAAAAAGGATAATGCAATTTTAATATTCATAATATTTAGCAGCCAGACGTATGTGCTTGACATTATGATATCAATACTGTTAAAAATAATTTGCACCGGAGTGAGAGCCATTATATGGCCATTATATAATCCATTCTTATCTTCTTTTTCTCTCACCAATCCCGATAAAAGTGCAGTTTTCTTATTAAACCTGTTTCACTTCTCATCTCTGAAGGGTTTTAAGCTCCTATTTATAGTTGGGCTAATAGTCTGGAGGTACTTAAGCTGATAATGCAATGAAGGAAATTATCAACTTGATCGTTTATTTTATTGGAGGGAAGACTCGTAAAGTTCGTAAATGTCTGATTTCCTACCCCTTTTAATTGGCAGTGGAACAAATGTTTAAAGTGAAATGGCATCATGTATGAATGGGATGTAATTAGGGGGACGGAGGAATCACAGCTTTTTTATGGCTTTTATATAGTCTCGTCAATTGCTTTATTGCTTTGCTACCACAACATCAAGAAACACTTGTTAAAGGAACTATATTTTGCTAAGGAAGGCTGACTGATGGCTATAGCTTTGGTGAAATATGAAAAGTTACGGGAGGACAGGATTATCCACGGTTTTACAGCCAGTTACTAAATAATATTTTTATTCCTTCCAAATTTGGTCACCAGTATTTATCTTTTTGAGCAAACCCATAAAGATTTAGGATGCACGGGAGTGATAATTATATATTGTGGGTAAAGGGCTGATGATGATGAATACATATTTAGATGATGGAAATAATGAGAATCAAAAAAGGAATCGTTTTCGTCTCATCCTCAAAGGATTGCATAATATTTTGAAGATGCCGTAATACCAGATTTAAGAAAGAAGAAGGAAACTTTCAGAAGAAGAAAAATTGTCCAGGGGCACCTACACGCTACTTTTCCTGTCATAACCATATACTCTCTCCTCAAGAGCTGTTGTCTACGAGAATGACCTATCATTTTCCAATAACCATCACGAAATGGTTCTGAGGCGAAAGGAGTGACTTACCTTTAGCCAATCTGATTTACCCAATTTACGTCAAAAAACTTTAGAGATGGGCGCATCTGGTCAGAATATTTTTTGGGCATATTGTACCTTTCGCCGTTTAGCCTTAATAAAACACTCCTTCCATCTCAAACTTTCCCACTCACTGACATTGACTTTCCCTCTGGAGTCGGACGTAATTGCGAGATTATCAAAAAAACCATGAGATGATGATGAGTCCTGATAATCTCTTGCCATTATGTTATCCAGCTGAATAGTGTTTTTTAAGGTAAAATGTAAATGTGATGGGGATTGTGGACGATCATCATCTTGAAAGATGAAAATAACAGCCAGGAAAGAATTTTAGGTGTTGTCTCACCATCATCCTTATCCTCTCATCACCATCATCGTCATCATCAACAGCATCACACACACAACCTGACCATATCATCATTCCATTCACACATTCGTAGGGCTTGACGCTGCTGATGATTATGGGGATCACGGGCTGGCTATTCGGTTGAGTCAGTGAATTAGTCGAAAATGGAAGGTTGATTGGACCCATCAAAGGATGTTTATTATGCATAATAATATTTTATTTTTTTCGTTCTTACTGCTCAAAAATTACAAACTTTTACATTACCCTGTTTTGCTATCATTTGAGAAAAGTTATTTGCTTACTCCCACAAGCTTAGCAAATCGTCATACACGTGAGCAAAAACTTAGCCAAAGTTTGAAGTAAACGAAACTTACCCTCATCCCTGGTTTGTCGCTCTTGGTCAACTCTCCTCATGAATTACGGAGTTGTCTCAACTGAAGAAGAGTGAATGATAGGTTAAGTGTGTAAATTAAGTATGAGTATATCCATACCAGTCCCCACTTTCCACCCACTTGCATTGCGACAAACAGAAATGAGATAATTTTTTGACATAAGCCAACGTACGCAGTCATTTCTATTAAAATGGGATTTTCCTGTTGACAAGGGAAAAGAACAACAAGAGCAAAATGAAACATGAAGGTGGACAATGGTTCTGATGTCTTACCGTTGTCATGTCATTCCGTTACATACAAGTTGCAATTTTCTTTTCTCTGGCCATGTGGTGACTGGCTACTGTACTGTAGGATTATATTATATCCTCATATCATCCGCCATTATTAAAACAGCGGGTCAGAGGGATTCTGGCTAGGCTCCTGACGTGAAGTATATTGACCGTTGGAACTAGCAGCCGCCATCATCATGTTGATAAGCAACCATGTAATTATCCCTTTTTGACTTACGGTATGACCTTCGGCTATTAAATAACTACGCTTAATAATAATTCTACCTGACATTCCACCAGGATCGGAGAGAGAGCAGCAGTACACATGTATAATATATTTTACATAATATGGACATGATAGATTGAAGAATGCTGCTGTTGATGGTTCTGATGATGACAAATGTTCCCTTTCCTCCAACTTTTTTATAGTACTTGTTTGGTTTGGGAAAGTGGAAAATGAACTTGGGAAGAGCATTAGCGTCTGCTGTGGATTTTCCAAAAAGGATGTGTAAATATATCGATGTTAATTTTTTTATTTTTTGCAACAAACAAAAGGAAAATATCAAGTCAAGAGTAACAAATCACGGGTCGTGTCTTGGTCTGCTCTCCCCGCTGTAAGATATGTGTAAGTAATTGTGGGAAAACATTTGTAGAAGGAAAGGATAAACATGGGTGAACACCGATGGAACAAAATAATATGACAACAAAGTACAACCGCATTGTTTGCTTGAACAAAGAGTTGTACATTTGTTTAGGAAAAGGGTTTCACGGGGCAATGTGATAATTGTCTTGGAGGAGTTGGTGAAGCTATTCAAAGCTTTATGATAATTTTCCTGTAAATTTCCCTTCTGCTTGGGTTTTGATAAAGAAAACCAGTAATATATTATAAATTATAATGCTTGAAAAAAATATCTTCCTCTTGATAATCCTGCTCATTTTATTTTTGCGTTTGAAAAAATCACGTAATGTTGTACCTGAACTATAAATGGATTACGATCATAAATCCACTTGTGGCTAATAAATTGATAACGTCTGCAATTAACAATATCATTACGATTATAATCCCAGCGTTATGGCAATATAGATAGGGAATCTTAATTGTGGCTTCCCTAGCTCACAATGGAAGTAGACTGGGTGGCTTGTTGGATAGGGAAAGACATTAAGATTGATAATTTTAAACATGTCTACCTCACACCAACACACTCAAGTATAGAGATTACTAAATTTAACTATGTACTAAAAAAATAGTTACGTGTTAGTATTGTACTTATTTGTAAGCCAACCCCCGTAAAATTTTCATTGAATGGATATAGGTACGAGAACTGGGTTTTTGAAATGCTAACGGAAACGGTTGAGGAAGTGGGGATTTCATTTATTTCAGCTTCTAATAAATATGCATACGTACATGGTTACCTTCAGAGACCCTCCAATTCAGAAACAGTTCATTCAGAATGAAAAGAATTCTCTTTTGAGCTGGAGTCGTTCGTGTTTGGAAGATGATTTACAAGAAATATGACACCTCCAAACAGTTTTAGAACTGGTGCACACCAATTACTAAATTTATTCAATATTTTCATGACGAACATGGTTTTTACGATGCTGATCCAGTTTGGAATCCAGCCACATATGGTAGTCGACTAGTGGACGAGTTTTTTTTCCCAGAGAATTCATTCATGATCTTGATCATCATTATCATCCTGCCTGATTATGATTATAATATGTACCTACGTCCCTATCACAGATCAACTTCCTATAAAGGAAGGAAGACTCTTTTCCCCTTTGTGGCCAGAAGGACTTATTAAATGCGTGTGCAAGCATGAAGATGCGAACCAGCTTCACGTATTATTTTTACGGCCTCAAGTCTCAAATTTCAGAAATGGAATTGGAATTAAAAGGTGGAAATCCTGAATGGGGAGAGATAACCTTCCCGATATGTACAAAACGCATTTTGTCTGAAATGTTTGAAAGCATAGTTTCCTTGTGTTGTACGCGTACGCATGCACCTTTTCTACTAATTAGCATAATAATCATTGCCACGAGCGAAGAGCCATCAAAATAGGAACAAAAAGTGCGTTTCATATTTTCTCCAGAATCGTTGAGCAGCCCTGCTCTGAATTTGAATTGGAAAGGGATTATAATATCACATCACACGTGATATGAGATGCATTTCCCACATTACATTCATTGGCACACCACCAGGAAAAGAGATGATCGGGATTATAACGGAGATAACAACTATTCTTAATTTTAATGTCGATCAATTTCGGCAGACAACTGAACTTTTTGAAAATCTGTAGATGCATCGTCATCCTAATCAACATGAATGGTTACGTCATGTTTATATCAGTCAGGGTGTCTCAGCAGATTATCCTAATTACTGGATTTAAAAAAAGTATCAGATACGGAGTGTAACCTTTGCTGCAGAAGCCTTGTAAAATGCTAAGTAAATTCATAAATGACTAGTGCTTCTGATCAACTTTCCCCAAAACAACAACTAGCCGACTATAGTTTCGTAGGATGAGACAAGAGAAAGTGATGAGATCGGAAGAGCATAAAAAGTGTGTTACGCCATGATTCTCGTTATTCTAAATTCCTCCCCTTTCTTCCCATCCAGTCGTCAAAGGTGACTTGATAAATATCTCCCATTATAATAAAAGTTGTACTGTTTATGCAAAACAGGGACATTTATACCAAATGGAAACCAATGGGAATAAACAATGGCATCATCAATACCGCCACCATCACGCTTTTATACCGCATGCAGCGAGAAGCCGATAGCCTTGGTGATAATGACAATAACGACTCTAAAAAGGCTATAAAAAGGGGGAAGGCGGATTTTTTTTCGCAGGAATTGAAATTACGGTGAAATCGAGAAGAGAAAAGAGTGCAGTAAACTTCCCAATATTGGATGGCTTTATCGCCAATTCTTGTGCGAAAATGTGAAATAAAGATAGGGAAGAGCAAATTTTTTTTTGTCTTCCCCAACATGGAAAATCCATCCATATTATAAACTATACTGTAAATAGCTTTAGACTCCAAATCGATTTTTTTCTGTGGGCTTTACAAACACGTATTTTGTAGAGAAGTGTGCATGTATGCATCTATAAATAAATGCTATCTGGATGGAGATCGTGAAGAAAATATGAAGCCTTATTGATTACACGGCTATCCTATCATATTACACGCGTTTCCTTATCATCTGATGTCGTCGTTTTTCTGAAAGGGAAAATATTGCACTGCATTGTTCCCTTTTTTGCTAGTTCCACAAATTTGAGATGATGTGATAGATGCGAAGGGAATGTTGCGGAAAATAGTTGGTCGGAATATATGCCTTGAGAATATATCTGCTCTCAATAATGAGAGTATTGAAATCTTGTGATTTTGACAGCTGGGAGCTCATCTGTTCCTATTCCATCCACGTCATAATTTCTATCTGCTTGCATCAACCTCTCACCTAAAGATTTCCCAGATCCCGGCAAAAAAACCATGTTTTGCAAAAAAGCTTCAAATACGTTTTGGGGCAAGCTGGGCTGTCCCTTTTCGCCGATGCTTGGGAACTCCACCACTGATGAAGCTATTGAAGCTTGCGGTGCTGTGTCAGTTCTAGGGAGACATTACGTTAGATTGCTTAATATATGTAAGATTCTGTCATCATCAGAGTTGACAATCCACATCAATGACATTATTATCCGATCGTATCAAATTGAGAATTTATTTTGACGGGGCGAGGGAGACAGGAACCGCAGCGAGCTGAGGCAGAGAACACAATGCTTCTTGCTTTATCATCACACATCATATAATCTATGAGCTCAGCCGAGCATCCACTGGAAAAAAACAGGAATATGGATGTAGCAGCAAGAAGGGAAATGAACGAGGAGAGACCCTCACTCATTCTCCGTCTGTGAGAAAGGGTTGTTGTTGTCATTCTTTCTAGTCTTATGTAACTTTATATAATACATATAAACATGCTATTTCTTAGAAGAAAGGACTTGAGAGAAAAAAAGGGTTCCCCTGGGATTAAGGGAAATGGAAGCAACCATATCTTTTGTCAATAGGACTGGCATGCCATGTTGCTGATGATACTCTCTCCCCCACCATGACTGTTTATCCGAACAAGAGCCAACATTGACTGAATTAATACTTTGCATACTGACTGGCACGCTGCATAATATAAGATTGACATGAGCTTATATTTTTACGAGAATGGAAGAAAAAAAGTCAATATGATCCCATATCATAGGCAGAGTATGACTCCCACACTTGCCATTTCACAGTGGAAGAAAAAAAAAACGGAGGAAGGAGGGAGAAAAATCAAAGGGATAAGATTGGGCCCTGTTGTGTTTTGTGGATGTTGATGGCTGATATCATTCAACTACATTATATTCATACATGGCTAGCGCAACTGTATCCATTACTTATTCATTTAATGTCTCTGAGAATGAATTTTTTTTCTCTCCCTTTCTTTTTCTCTTCTATTCAAGCGTGGAGTGCCATTTTCCCTACATGTGATGTGAAATGAGCTCAGCCAGGATATTAATTTTCCCCTGCTTTTACTCTACTCTTGTTGGGAGTCGGGAGTGTGGAACGGAGTGTTTTGAAATGAAAAATATAGATCAATATATGCATAACACGTTTCGGATATACATAAATCCGCGCAAGATAAATGCCTGTGTGAAGAGATGTGAATGTGTGGATTTTATATGGAGTAAAAATATCATATTTTTGATGTAAGATGGCTTATTCGGAGGAGAAAGGTAGTCAACTGCATTCATGGCCCATCTCACCCTCTTTCATCCATGCATTATGTAATAATATATTATCACTCAACTCAACTCAAGTGAAAGGAAGAGAGAGATGGAGAGAGCCACCCGCCTGCACTATTATTATCGTTGGAGGATGAGGAGGCTAAGGATGATAAGTATGCAACTGAGATATTTATACCCAAGACGGAAACTAACTATTCAGGGAAAGGAGGAAAAGAAAATCTGGGAATGGTTGTGCCAGTGAAATGGATGATGACAAACGATATCATCTTGGAAGTTGAATGGAGAGAGGGGAAGACATGCGAAATCCGTTTCTACGCACTTCATATCGGATAGAAAAGTGAAATGAAAAGTGATTTCACAGTTTATCATAAAGGTTTTTTGGGGAATGTATGATGATGACAATCATGAGTTGCTGACCTCAAGATTTAAAAAAAAAGTTTTTGAGCTTGTTCTGCTCCGATTTGCTAGAAGATTTGGAAATCAAGTAGAGAAAATACATTTTTTGTCCAGATCTGAAAAATGTACAATTTTAATGATCAACTTTGACGACCAATTTATTTATTTATTTGTTGCAAATAGTTGAGAGTTAGTGTGTAGATTAGTATGGAACTAACATGCAGTGACGAGAGAGAGCATGTTATTCAAAGGCGGACTTATTCTGCTGGAGAACTGGATGGAGACGGTAAAAGTATGCATCTTGCCATGTCACTGAGAAATGCAAACGAACCACTTAAGGAATTGATAAATTGCTTTGTGATGATTTGACATATTCCATGATATTGTAAATCTTTTTTTTTCTCCATTCTGCTTGTTGTCATGGCTAATGCAAAGCTCGGTGCACTCTCCGAAATGGGGGAGAAGGTAGAATTGTGCAGTGTGCTGGCTCCTTTTGAAATAGTTTTTGAGCCTTTCATATCCTATTAATATTCGTATGCATCAAAAAGCTCTTTTCAAAATTCGGAGACTAGAAAACAGTTTTATTTCATGAGCTTCTCAAGTGGCATCATAATATGTATTGACCGAGGGTATGTTGATGCAATATTGGTGGATGTATGGGATGGAGGGAAAAAATGGAGGAGAATTGGAGGCTGTGAATGTCACATAATATAGTTTAAATTTATATCCTACTCCATCCCCAGGATTGCATCGTCTGAAATAATTTCACGAGTGGACCGATCAAAAGCAACTTATGTCTACTGCAGAGGCTAATCTGTTGGGATTTGAGCTAATCCGGATAAATGGATGAGGATCGAGATCAAATAAACATTCTTGGTGGTTAAACCACCATGAAGGATTCGGTCCCTATTGGTATACAGGTTTACTTTTGTATTTCGATATTTCAATCCACATATAACATACTTTTGATATCCAAGAAAATCTAAAGTGGAATAAGCACTACAGCTTCTAAAATTTTCTGGTAGAGCAGGAGAGGCAAGGCACATTATATTATGCAAATAGCAGTAGCATCCACAACAACATCCTTTTCCTACATTGTATGTCCATTAATACCTTTTAAAATCGGATTAGCTCAATCAGCTCCTGCTCATCAGTTAGTATTTGGGTTCCCCCAGTTCAGCTCAAATGAAAACAAAAGTTTGGAATTTGGGAATTTAATCAAAAGCTTAGTGCTCGCGATCAATACTATTATCAAAATGTAGCACATTGCGTGAGCTAGTCAGAGAAGTATGGTGGAAATAGGGAGGAATTTGAAAACCAAAAATATTTAGCTACCCTGATCGTTGTCGTTTGATTGGAGAGTCTAAATGGGAAAGGCTTTGATTTGGAAATCAACATTCCCCTCCAGTATGTACATCATAGTTATTCCAGAGCAGGGGAAGAATTCATAGAGGGGGGAAAGATAGTTAAAGATAGTGAAAGAGCGTAAGACTCATTACCATACGATAATGATTACCGTGGTTTGGTTTAAGTAGGGGTGTCACAAAGGAGTCTTCAACGATGATTGTAAAATGGATGTGAATGCATATCCCATCAGTTGCACTGCAACCTCCACACATCAGCCACCGGAAGAAAAGAGCTTCACGCTTTTCCTTCCTTTTCTTCCATTCTCCTCGTCTCTGTCTCAAGCTCGGAGTTCTTTGGAACTCACAGCTCTTGTGTGACACTCTGTATTATTAGCTGCTCCTGGAGTGGCAACACCAACGCAACCTTGTCTGTGTGGTTGTTGGTCGACGTTGCTGGTATTAATGTGGTGCGTAGAAAGATAGCAAGAAATTTATGCTGGCTGGGTGTTTGCGGGTGATGATGATGAATTGATGATGTTTTAAGCTGAAAGGATGAGAAAAACGGGAGCATTCTCGTGATATGGAAAGCTCAGTGCGTTGGTAGGGGCATTAGACATTAGTGATGATGAAACATTGGAATTTTTTGGAATTGTGCTGGAGCATTGGAAAGCGCCATCATCACATTCATCATCACCACACCAGCATCATCATCATGTTGATGCTGTTTGTTGTTGATAATGATGAAGGAGAGAGAAAGGAAGTAGGTATGTATGTTCTGGAGAAAAAAGGAAAATCATGGGAAGGGGATGATGGCAATGGTGGTGGTGGTTGGGATGATGACATCGCCGAAAGAAACATGTCTATCAAACTGCACTTGAGTTGCGAAACCAGGCATTCATTGGGAAAGTGAGAAAATGGGATGATGGATATGGAATATGTACGGCCTTTCTTTGTGAAAGGTATAAGGTAATTATTTCGTATTCATAAAGCATTCCGCCACTCATTACATACTCTGTAAGGGCGAGAAATACTTTTTGTCGGGGGAGCTGACGGGCGCTGGATTGCATTTCACTGGTAAAATCATATGAAGAAACAAAAGGATAAATATGAAAGTTACATGGCTATTATAGAATGTCCTCCATATTGAATATGTTCGGCTACTGATTCAGTTTGTGGCGTGGCTTTGTGCAGGTGGCACTCCTACTTAAATATCGATAGTAAAATGCGTTAGTTGATCAGCATCCTTTACATTTCATATTTGAACACGCATCATATCACTCTGGCTTGTCCTACTCATCATGATGATGATGAAGCAATTGTCCATGGATTGGGTTTTACTTTCGGAAAATCCTCCATTCAAGCGTAAATACACTTGCGATAGTGTGTAATTCTGGGCTGGGCGCACACGTCCTCGGTATTTTAGATTGTCAAGTTATGTCATTCATGTCAGAAATCATTAGGCCTCTATTGATAATATTTTTTGTAGAAATCTTGTAATCATAACAATGCAACTGGTAACTGATAGGAGTAATCATAGCACGATGCGATGGCTACATAATAAACTTGCGGGAGGGGGTATTAAAAAAGATTATCATTCTTTAAATGTAGATCTACGGATGGTGTTGGTTGGGATGGGATGGAGAATGCAAATCGTTGTGATGTGATATGGGATGAGGTACTTTTTTAATAGAAGAGGTCCACTTGGTTTAATAATGGATTCGAACTCGAAAAATATAATAATTGGGCGTGTGTATATTTCACTTGGCTGAAGAAGATTTTCAGGTTTGGCGTAATTATTCTTCGTTTCGTGTATATTGATGGTCATCGACAATTAGCTGACATTTTTGTTATTGTATGTGGCTCTGTATTTAATATGAAAAATGATCAGAAATTTACAAGCCGTAGAGGAGAGCACCATTTATCAATGTCATCTCATCGGTTCAAATATTCAAATAAAGTATGACAAGTGAAATGAATAGGGAAAGTAAAAAAACACTATACGAGATTCAGTTTGAGGGGAATAATCCAATCAACTTTTTTGAAAGGATGTTTTCGGAATATGATTAGTCAGAATCAAATTACTCTTGCTTTTAAATTATGGCCAGTTCTGAGAAATATTTTTAGCAACGGATGCTCTGCGGATGGGAAATGTGATGTATTTTTTTTTGATTTAGGACACATTGTCAATATCAATTCCACTTTCGCTTAAAATGATGCTCCGCATCTCTCCAATTTTCCCTTTTTATTGGCTATGTGGTCTAGCCTAATACAAATTAATTTGAGGGTTTTCCATCCAATTTTGCATGGTTACGGGAAGGGGAGCATCAATTAGTGATTCCATCAGTTAGTTAGCTGCACAGGTAACTTGAGACAGGGAATGATGATGTTCTGACGGTAAATGGGAAAGGAAGAGGGAAGCATTTCCTGCTTGAGTTTCCCTTCCCTCCAGTTTCAAGTTTGTTGGGAGAATTGGAGAAAGCAAGGTAATTCAATCAGTGGAGCTGAAGCCTACGCCCCAAAACTTTTCTAAGAAAACTGAATGGAATATCTTCAGCAGCCATAATATCCGCTGTGGAAAAAAATAACATGATACCTTTTTGATTAAATGTGATGGATCAAATTCTCCACCGTAGTGCAATTTCCTAGATGAAAATTGAGACAGGTAGGGAGAAAATGCCCACGCGGAGGGGTGGCTGATTATGAGGATGATGATGATGCATGGAGAAAATAAATCAATGAAAGGGTTGCTAAAGATGATCTTAATTGGCTTTGGCATTGGCCTGTGACTTTGCCCGAATTAGAATTGAAGGATACTGCCGCGTTAGATTAAGATGACTTTAAATGGCTTGCGTGTAGCTTGGAATGAATCATTTGCTATTTTCTGAAGCTTATTGCTTAATGCTTTGCAATTTGTGCTTAAAATGTTAAATATTAAGTCAAGTAATTTGAGTGATTAATTAGTAAATTTAATAATTTGGGATTTTATTGACTTTCAGGTGTCAAAAGAGGAATATGACACGTGTCGGATCACCAATCCGAATCCCCGCATCATTGCTGTGTGTGATAAACCTTACAGAATGATGTACTTCACAATTACATTTCGCAGTTTTACTCCACAACCTGGCGGTCTCGAGTTCCGCCCTGGACAAGACTATTATTTTATCTGTAAGTTACAAATTTCCTAATTTTAGGACCACTTGGAAGATTTCCATTTAGCATCGTCAACTATAACTATATACTCGTTTACCACTTATAGCTACGTCATCCCGTGATGATCTCCATCGTCGAGTTGGTGGCCGGTGCTCCACTCACAACATGAAAGTAGTTTTCAAAGTGTGCTGTCACCCTGGAGAAACATCTTCACAAAGTAAGTTCATCAGCCATATTGTAATCCCATTTGTGAAACATTCATGTTCACCAATACGTGAGCTTGAAACTTGGTCTGATAATTATCGCATGTCTAAGAAACTTAGTCATTAGCGATATCGCACGCTTAACATCCGTTTAACCGAGCATATCTGTAATTACTCAATTTTGTAACTGTAGGCACCACATCAGCTCCAGCACTGCCCCAACTCCCAAGATTTAGCACACCCCGAGCCTCCACAGCAAGCAGTGCGACGCTACCTCCGAGGAGAACCCTACCTGTATACAACACTTCGGCGGTTGCCACAGCGTCCAAGCCAAACATGAATGGCCGTTTTAACGGAAGCAGTATCATCAACGACCACTACTACCCGAAAACCCAAGATTCCATGTACGGTGGCGGGAGCAGTAGTAGCAGTAGTCCATCTAGCACAAGTACCACCATCATCCCACCGTCGCCTTTCCCATCCCATCCGTCAGTCACACGCTATCCTCCTAAAAAGACACAGTACACTAATAACCCCAATTACAAGCCACCCTCCAAGAAGAGTAAGTTTCCCGAAACAAAATATTTTTTCTCACTTTTCAACTTTAAAAAAAATATCATTTAGGTACCTAAAGTATATTGTTTTGCACCTGAGATATCTCTCCGTTATCTCGCAACATATTATGTTTACATGTAATCAAAATACTTTTTCGCCATTTCATTCTCACCAACAATGGAGATTTAAACGAGTACATAAACTTTTATGACTTTTTTTCTCTCTGATATCGTCTCTCTTGTCTTTGGATGATATCTTCCAGCGAAATAGATAGTAAAGTTGGTAGGATTCCTTTGTGCAGAGAATATAATGCTACTTGCGTTTTTCTTGAGCCAACTCATATAATAAATGTTAGACAGCTAGAAAGCCATAAGAACTACCTGTGAAGACAGTCATAAAAAGGGAACAAAGAGGAATTCCATCAAACTAAAGTATATGAGCTCACGGGTATTAGTACTTCATTATTTAAATGTGACCTTAGTTGAAAGCATTCCATTTGGGATTCCTTCCTAATATGAATTTCCCCTTCCAAAGCCATTCTCGGCCACACACTGCCACCATAATGCGCACGGAATTGTGTGAGAAAAAGCAATCACGAGTATACGTTTTATGAATGAGGAGGAGAGCCCCATAAAATCCGGTGATGTGTCGAGCTAAAAACATACATAAAAATATTTCTCTCCGCTTGAACCCAAATTGCAATTGCTCAATATGACCATTACGAAAGGTAAAATGGGCTTCAACCCTTTTAGTTTGTGGTGGCTACACATAATAGAGCAGAAAGGAATAAATTGGCGAAAGAAAAATACTATTTTAAATATATCTAAACTCAAGTCCCCCCCACAGGCTTCATACCCTTAATGCATAAATTATAGAGACCCGCAATTTTAACTACTGTGTGAAGAGAAAACTAATTATAAAAAAACAGATAACCACATCGGTTCAACCTATACTAGGGAGGGCAAATTGATTTCTATATTTGGTCATGGATAAGTGCTGGCAATTAATTTGAAAATTGTTTTCAAGCCAATTTATTTTTCGCAGGCTCCAGGCCTAGCCCACAATAAAAACGAAGATCTGCACAGACAGCAATAAAAAATGGCAATAATATTTCTAGAAATGATCATAATACTTCGCCAAAAGTGGTGCCACTGAACGTATAAAATCATAAAAACAACATGATATGCCAGGCCAGGATAGCTTAATAGTCAAATTAAATCATGTTTTTGAGCTTAACGGACTCACCGTGTCCATTAGCCATTCTAAGTACCCTTCCGTATATAATTTAGTGTCCTTCGCGCGAAAACAAATACATCCTTTTATTTCCCAAGCAACTGACTAAATTTAGCATTGTTTATTTGCAAATTCCACAGAAGAGCTGGAGAAGCATCCCAACGAAGTTGTAAAGAACGAGGAGCTAACCAGTGGAGCATCTTCTTCATCCATGATGACGCTGAGGAAGACAACACTCCTTCTCACCCTCCTCACCACGACGCTCCTCACCACCTCAATACAAACGCATTTCCCCTATTGTTGTGTTCGGTAAAGGTGCAACATTTACAACTGTAGCTACCATCAATTTTTAACTATTATAATACAAAAAGAATCTTAGCTATTAGCAAAAAATCGTTAGGCAAACAAACTTTAAAAAAAATGTAGAAAAAATTTATGTACCCAACTGCGGAGAAATGAAAACTGTTTAAAAGAAACCAGTGTTGCTGATTATTCCAAGGATGATGGCTGATGATCCGCAACACTGTAAAAACTCTCCTAATTATATTTTGCAAAGAGTTAACTATTGAGGGGGAGTCTCGTCCTTTGATCGCCGTTAAGATGAAGTACTCGCATTAATTGTTTTTTATATATTTTGAGTTTAGCTGACGTTGGCGTTGACGTTGGCCCGTTGTCTGAATACTATAATTATTTTTGTTGATGTGGTAGACCTAGACTAGATGGCATCTTGTTGCTGTTGTCAAAATGACTGTTTTTAATCCTTAGGATTATACCGTTTAGTTAGCTAAGTAGTCTATAGTAAAAGTCTATAGTAACCTTGCAAACCTTTTTGTTAGTTCTAGTTGCTTAATCTAATTGCTAGAATAATATTTAGGTGCGATTCCGTTCCAAGACCAAGTTTATTGTTATGATTTGGTGATGACTGTTTTCAAATGTCATCAAGCTACTTGATTGATTATTATGTCCTGACACAATCAGCAAAACAAACAGTTACAAAATATCTCTCCCGCTAATTTGTATCTCAGAAAAGCAATCTTGTTTTGAGCGTTGGTCAAGAACGAGAAAGAAACTATCACAAAAACTATATTATTATGTATCTAATCGCCATAATATTTAAGGATGCACCCTCGAACAAAAACTTTTACATGGAAATGTCTACTAAACTTTAAAGTAACCTAATATTTTAGTATAAACTACATAGTACAATATTGAATGATGTACACTTAACGCTAATTATAAAGGAAATCATGTAATCTTTTCATGTACACAGTTTAGACTTAGGAAAACTCGCGACATGAACAATGTGTTTTGCTAACAATGTCCACGGCTAATCTTAAGTAGTGTAGGTTTAGCTTAGAAGTAGTTATATAAAATGATAAAAAAAAATATAGTTCGGTTCAGACCTTTCACTATAGTTGAGCAGAGTGTGACGGGAGTTTTGTGAGATGATGGATTATTTTTGTGGAGCGGGAAGCTACATAACAAGAGTATGTTGATTAAGGTATGCAGATTTTTTTGCGATATGATAGAGAAATGGATGTTAACCATTTAAGATTTAAGATTTCTACTTAAACTCGTAAGTGATATGGAGATATTTAATTATAGCTAAGAGTCGGATCAACACCCAATGTTTATATGTATAAAGTCGGTTCTCTCATTAAACTACACAGGAATCATGTAGATAGCTAGCTAACTGTAATTACTATGTAGGGATGTGTAGGGCTAGGTTGAGAATTATATAAAGTAATCGTTACTCCTTCAAACCCAAGTATTAAGAAAAACTCCACACTGGAAACATTATAGCTTACCATCATAATCATCATTAGAACTTTGATCCAGATTTTTTAATTTATATGTAAAATAGCTTACTTGTTAGGCTTACGAAGAATATATATGACTATACTTACACAATTATATATTCGAGTATTGTATATCTGCCAAGAAAACTGTAAATTGTATATAGCTAGCCATAAGGATACTTAAAGATTTAGGTAAACTGACTATAAATAACTTCTATGAACAAAACTGTCTTATAGCCTTTACACTAATCAACTGTCATATTAAACTTGGAAAGGATTTAAAAAAAACTCGCTATATATTCTTATCATGTTAGTTCTCCTCGTCTGATAGCAAAGCTACTTAATTATTTTACAAAAAGGAGACATCTCCATCTTATGGTGATTATCTAGGAAGGGTTCCCGAGCAGAGGAACTGCAAAATTTATATCACGCCCTTACTTTAAAAAAAACATGAGTGGGATCCAATATTAGAGTTGAGAAGAGGAAAATTATATTTTACACAGAGTTTTAGAATTTTAACGCGCAAAACTATCTCTCCTTGATTGTATTTAATCGAAATTAGTTAACTTAGTCTATTCATTTAACTTGAATCTTAACAACTGTTTGGGCTAAACTTGTCTCAGTTTCATGATTGGCCTGCTTGTTTAGCTGAACTACATCTTTATTTTATGAAGACAGACTGATATTTTTAATGTTTTCACTCATGATAGTACTCACAAGTAAAATTTTTTAAATTAGTTCACACGTTAAGTAACTTATATCATGTCAGGTTTACTGTATTACTTGCTAGAACTTATTTTAAAGGAAACTATAAGCACTTATGATATGCTTGTGCCATAAACTATTAAACTACTGTTTGAGCCGTTCAAGGGAGTTCCCTGAGTTAATCATAAGTAAAACTTCGAAACTGAATAGTATTTTAAATCATCAACCTGTTCCGTGTATTTTCCCAGTTAGTTAAAAACTGTTTTAGTTAAAACTCTCTGTTCGTTTGCTTGTTGTTTGTCAAAAAAAACTGTACTTATCCATTCACTAAATGTATTTACCAATTATGATCGTATCTTGTAAGATGTTTGGAACCAATGTTGAAGAGAATTCTATTTGATAAACTACTTACAGTGATGATGATGAGTATAATTATAATCTATTGATGCACAAACAGTTATTATTACAGTAGTAGCTATAATTTGTTAATTATTATTGTGTACTAATTGTCAGAGATATGTCATATGCTCCGTGTAAAATACATCTTAAGCGTTTTCAATATTGAAACGTCAGCTAGTCTCCCACTTATGATTATTGTTAGTTCTTATTGTCATCGCAAAAAGATAAATGTTTAAGTAACGTTAATGCGTATTTTTAATGATTTACAAAACAACAATACTTTTTTCAGACATAAATTGAGTGAAATGCGTGTGACCGCTGAGATATGACTGTTTTTATGAGGTTCAGAATGAAACTATCTTACTTCAGTTTGCCATGTCGTTCCACAATTTTTTCACATAAGTTATTTTGCGTAAAAGGTAAATGATTTTTGCAATTGTTGTGAAAAAACCATTGGTTAACTGAAGCGTAATTATGTAAACTGTATGATCTTAATTGAGATGATAACTTTGCTAAGAATAATTTATAATTACGGTAGACAGAATAACTGACTAATATATTTGCACGTTTGGTTTCCGAGCGTGGAAAAAGGAGGAAAAAAAATTGTGAATTGGAACGTTTCCCCCGGATTTCTGTTACATCCCTGTTGTGTGGCATAAAGATAATATGATAGATGATATGATTTTTTTTAACTGTAAAGGCAATGATGAGCATATGGATTGGTGGTAGTGTAGACTTAACTAATGTTACGATTGCGATGCATTATATGATATTGTACTGCTGACATTAATGATAACGTTATGATTAGTAATATAAAAAAGTACTGGAACTATGAGTGGACTATGAGAATCGATGTGTAATGTTATCCACTATTATGTTGAGGGTGGAGTTTTTTCAACACGTAATTTAAATAAAAATGATGTGTAATGAATAATGATGATTGGGAGTGGGATGAGGCAGCAATTTATTTCAAGTTCATTGGGAATTTTACTTTGGGCAATATCAACTTGTGCATTGAAATCGAAAAGTTAAAGGCATCATTTTAACGCCGGTATGATTTTTCATTGTAGTTTTCATACCGCAACACCAGGAATAGATACTATTGAGCCAAATCCAATGCCAGATACAATGCGACCTCTGCTAACTGTCCCCAGACTATTGATCCCTGGACAAAGGACACACCGTCCAAAGGGCACCCTGGACAAAAGGCACACTGTCCAAAGGGCACCCTGGACAAAGCTCACCTTGGAAAAAGGGTACACTTCATAAAATTAGCTCACATTCAACAACCGCAATGATTTTATAAAAAATAATAATTCATAATGTTTTTATTTAACATGTAAGTCAAAATCAAATTATAATTAGCATCAAGTCACTTCATTCTTTCAGGAATAAGTTGTTATTTTCTCAAATAAACTGAACGATGACTTCAGGCAGTGTTAGAATATGCATTCTTTTCTGATACGGGAAATTGAAATATGTAAATTATGCAGATGGATTATACTAATTATAATTGGCTTAAGAAGCTAAGCTTACCCAAATACTCATGATTTCATTTGGGTAAGAAAGCGGAGGTTATCTTAGCTAAAGCAACAGACAATGCACATTCATATAAACATTATGAATTTTTTTTTATAAAATCATTGCGGTTGTTGAATGTGAGCTAATTTTATGAAATGTGCGCTTTTTCCAGGGTGCCCGTGGTCGGATGAGGGGGATACGATAGGATGATTGTTTCTTTCTGAGGGATCACGTTTGCGTATGTAAGTGCTGGACAGGCGATTTTAAAATTTGCGTGGGCGTTTCCTCCAAATTGAGCAGCATAGCTTAAAGTTAGTAAAAACTGAAGAATGCCGTTTTCCCTGCAGAAAAGTTTTAATTCCAATCGGAGAAATGGGAATAGACTGGGTTGGGTGGGATCCGATTGTGAGAAATTTATGTGGTTACGTCTCACGACAAAAGAATGTTCCCGTGTTCTACTTTTTATTGGGCAGGGTATCGAGCAGTCATAACATAACTAAAGCATTTTTCTAATCGTTCTCCAGCAAATTTCTCTGATTTCACACACTTTTGCATATTTTATGGGGTTCTCAGAGACAACAAGCAGCCATGACATATGAGCCTATTTCTGGAAGAATATATAACATTCTGGTAACGGTTAGACATGGACAGAAGAAGGTGACGGCATATCCTCATGTACCATTATTTCTAACATTCTTGAAGGTTCCATGAAGGTTTCAGTAATCTTTGAGAAAGTTGCAAAAGTGAAAGTTGGTTATTTAAGTCAGATTTTACTATGGCACCACATCTTACCACCCCTGTATTCATTTATCTCCTGAGATCATGAATAAGCTGGAAATTTGGCTTGATAAAATTTAGTAGAACAAATGCAAAAAGGAGGTTGATTTTTAAATTTGTGAGTTACCATAGTTACGACATTGCATCATGTTCAAATATTACCAGTTCAGTCATAAACTTGCATTTGTTCTTATCACTGTCATTCGGTGACCCCATTCGTACTAAGATTTGCCCGTGATGTTATTGTGCTACTACTAATATGAAATCTAAAAAAGGGCTGGATTCTGGAATCATCGTCTTCACATGGCTGCTCAGCTCAATCTTTGGAAATTGCTGGACATTGAATGAAGAATCTGCTGCTTATATTTCGCCCCAGAATTACAACTTGGGAAAGTTAGACTTTTTGCAAAAAAAATGCATCGATTTAATTTCTTGCAAGAAACCTTGTGCATTTTAGCCAGCTTCATGACGCCTTTATAGGTTCCCACGCTGTTAATGAGACCATTTTATATGAAGTGTTGATCAACCCTGCTAATTACTTTTTTAGATATCTTGGAGAGCTGACAATTTATCACGAGATCAGCAAATTCCTTTCAGAAGCTAGGGAGAAGCTGGAAACAGAGTTGGTCTTTTTTATGCAAAAAATTGGAACTCATTATTGGAAAGTTTTGCAATTTTGAGGTTTTCCCATATCATTTATCATTATTATTTTCCAGTTGTGCAACTGTCATCTGGGACTATGGCTTCTCCACTGTTCTGGATCAGTTGGCCTTTTGCGGCTATTCTATTGAGGAACCTCGTTGCATACCGATATACACTGTGTGCTATCAAGGTGCTCAAAAAAATGCTATTTTAGAATTATAATTGGATACTTAACTCTGAACTCTGAAGTGGTTGAACTTGTTATGTAACGCTTAATTATAGATGGGGGCAACATCACAGAAGACATGATGAGAACTTTGAAGGAAGCATATAGACGGCAGTGTGCGGCCTACATAATCATTTTGCAGAGTAATTCAGCCATAACTGAACTACTTCATCAAGGAGATGATTATCGGCTAATTAATATACGTGCTAGGTGAATACAATACCAGGCATATTTACATAATTACATCATCGTCTGATGAAAAATTCGGTTGAAAAAAAAACGATTTCTTTCATGTAGGTTTCTAATTTGGTATGGATTGAATGACAAAACGTTTGAAACGGATGATATCTGGAAGAAAGTTCCAAATGCGATTCTATTCCATACAAAGTTCGGATACAGAGCTCGAAAGTAAGTAATGAGAAGTGAGATACTTAAAGAAACGGGAACAACAAGTCTTATATTTCTCTACATTTTCCAGACGCATGACATTCACAATTAAAGGGTTCAAATGGCCCGTTCAACCAAACGTGCCGGATCCTACGAGAGTAATCGACTTTTGGAGCCAGGGAAAGTACTTTGGACGCTCGCATGAGGGTTGGTATCGAGATAAAACGAATGACTTGAGGAACGTCACTCTAAAAATCCTCGCTGTGGAGCATCCGCCTGGAGTGATCAAATACGAGACTTCGGATGGGAAGGTTAATGGCGCGAAATGAATTTGATGAGATTTTATCCTGAAAAGATGTAATTTGTTGCATACTTTAGATCTTACTTTCATGTTGATGTTGCAGATTGAATATGCCGGGAGTGAGGTGGAAATTGTGAGGGAGCTCTCCAGCATAATGAACTTTCACTATGAGTTTCTTGAAGTTGAATCCGACACGAAATGGGGTGGACAAATGAGCACCAACTTTACACCACATTTTTACGGGGCAGTTGCAAGGTTCAATCAATAATTAAAAATTGGTTAATTTATTATGAATCAGTATATAATTTGATACTCTTGTCTTTCTAGATTAATTTACGGTGAAGCTGACCTAGCCATAGGCTCATTTTTTGTCTTAAAGCATTACCTCGACTTTCTGGATATGAGCATCCCGCTGGATGTCGCTTGCACTTCATTCCTCACCCCGAACCCCTTGTCAAGACCGAGATACCTGGCTTTGATCCTACCATTCAATTATAAACTGTGGGCTTTGGTCTTATCCATATGCTTCATCTTTGCGCCCTTCGGCCTCCACATTTTATCCAAGCTTCGGGTACACAGAGGGGAATATCATATCTTCACTGGGAGATCTCAGGTGGTCTTCACCTGCTTCAGTATCATGAGTCAGGTTGCTCTCCACATCTGGCCAAAGTTTTGGCCTATACGGATGTTCATCGGGTGGTTTTGGATATTTTGCCTGTTGATTACGCTGGCTTATAGAGGGGCCATGGTCTCATTCCTGACCATCCCACTTTTCGAAAATCCAATCGACAACATACATGACTTGGTGTCCTCCGGCTTGAGAATCGGTGGATGGGGAACAGAGTTGCATCGACTTTTCAAGCAGTATACGTCTACCAACGGCTATGCTAATATAAAGACAGTACTTAAAGATCGTTATGAAGTTAGTTAATTTGCATTTAACTTTTATGAGATTTTATGCCATTGCCATATAACTGGTAAAATATCTTTCTTCTAGATGATTGATGATGTTAACACAGCCATTTCATGGATATCAGAAGGTGAATTCGCCCTTTATGAAAATATTCGGTTTTTAAAGTTTGTCAGACAAACACGAAATCTGACCAGAGTTGGCTCCCCATCCATGCGGATTATGAAGCAATGCATTGTGCCGGTTCATATCGGTATTGCATACCAAAAGAACTCCCCAATCGTTCCGACAATTAACAGGTAAAACAAGTACAAACTCAAATTGCATGTACTATATTCACTTTACTCCTCTCATAATCAGGTATTTTTGTAGGTATCGTATTTACATATAATAATATTTGAAAATAAACTGACTCAGTACTACATTTAAGTAATGTACATACTACAGTTTTGGTTGGCTGCCTTCCAACAACGCAAATATGAGCTTTCGCATGCATGCAAGTTACCTACTATAGCTATTTACTTTGTAAATCTAAGAAATGAACTGTTGGTATAACATGTTTACAGACACATTAGAAGATTCCAGGAGTCGGGATTGATGAAACGGTGGTCTCAGCGGCTGGTGACGAGGACAAAGCAACATTATCATAAATTGGAGGAAGAGAACGCGCAAGGATTTGGGAACAACCAGCATCATGACGACAACGAAGAAGAGGCCGATGCAGAGGAAGAAGAAACTGAAGAAGACTTTGTGGGAGGATCGGCAAGTAATAAGCAGAGAAAGCAGAGGGTTCTCAACATGAGGGACTTGCAGGTAGGAAAAACGCCTTTAAGCGGAAATGTATTACAAAAAAGTCGACAAGGGAGAAATGCTTGGTTCGTAGGATTTTCTTATGAACTATTATCAAGCGTACAGGATAGATGACTTTCTCCAAGTATTCCTCCTATAAACAGGCTGTTGTTCACTAATAACTAAGGCCAAGTGCATTTTGACATTGATTGGTCAACAAAAAGGATCTCCTGCTTTGGAACTTCATATTGCTATTGCATGCAATGATGCCTACCTCTTTGTTTATGAGAACTTTAGCTAGTGATTGGATAGCTATTCAAATCCCGACAATTAATTTTAATTCTCTTGAATCTTCCCTAAACTTAAGTCGCAGAATCTGATAACGTATTTCCAGCTAAGCAATACCTGCAGTCATTAATGTCACCTTGCTACTCTGTTAGTAATCCATTTAGTAAGTTAAGTAGTATAAGTAAAGTAACTCCCCCAATGTCACTTTATAATTCCAGGGTTCAATTTATCTCATCGGCCTCGGCTTCTTCCTCTCCGTGCTCTCTTTCGGAGTGGAGATCTTCGTCGCAAAATCTCGAAACGCTGCGGAAAATGTAAACAAGGAGATCAAAAAGATCAAGGACAAGACCATAGGAAAAGGACTACGTGCTGGAGGGAGTAGCCACAGGATTAGCTCCAATTTCGGCTACATCACCAAACTTAATGAAGGGCTCCGAGCTCAGATGAAGAAAAGCAGGAGGGCGAATGTGAACTCGATCACGAGTAAAAATCAGCTTCTCGCAAATATGATGATGGAATATGAGAGCATCATACGGAGAAATGAGATTCACAAGGAGGAGAAGCTGGAGAATCTGAGGAGGCGGATTGGGGAGCTCAGGAGAAGGATGACTTTGAGGAAGCCGAAACCAGATAGTGTCAGAGTGAGGATGAGCGATCATCAGGAAATCTTCTTCAGTTACATGCATTAAAGGATAATACTTAGGTAATAAATTATTATGATAATGATGACTATTCAAATAACATTCATCTCATCTTTCTAGAGGTAACTAGATCACCTACGGTGTTATTTACTGAACTGGGAGTCACCTACATAAACTTATTTAACGCTATATGTCTCATGCACATTATATTGCTACTATATTGTAATTATAACTATTATAAGTAGAAAAATTAAATTCATAACAAAATCTCATTGAAAAATAAAACTTAACTACTGACTCAAGCATGTTTTGTACATTAAATTACAAGTAGGATTCAACAATGGATTTATATTTGGTTTCATAATGACTTCAAGTAAATATAATTTACTTTCATGCGAGCTCCATTGACCATTCCCGATCGATAAGTAGAGTACCATTTACTATATGATCATGCAGGTCCTGCACTGGAAATTTGGAAGGGAGGTGGTGCGGTCATCTCAATAAGTGGCAGTGTTGTTACACTTGTAATAATCTAATTTTGAAGCATCTCCTCCGAGAAAAGTTTTTTTTTCTTTTGCCACAACTTTGGATAAAAAACGTTTTCTTTTCATTTCCGCCCAACTCGAACAATCCCCAAAATCCAATATTTTACTATGGAGCTCCTCTCCTAACAGTTGGCTATCAAGCTGAGAGTGCAATATTAGCTGCGGAATAGAATTTGGAATAAGTATAAACTTTTCAGATTCGAGCTGAATCTGACACAATGATTGAGTGATATGAAGATTGGGAATGTCTCCTCCCCATCTATCTTTCTACAAGCCATTCTGTGGCTGAGACGGGCTCTCCTCGCTTTCCCTGTTGTTCACGCTCTTCCTCTGATGGAGATGAGGTGTCTGGGATGGGTTGAAAGTTTGCTCATTTGAATAAACAAGTTGCTTTTGAGACTCTTCCTCGGTGGCGATGATATTGATGGTGTGAGTGGGTGAAAGATTTGTACTGTTCTTCCCATCCTGGAGTCCTTTCCCCCCTTCACTTTCCCCAAGTTCAGTTTTATTAGATTGAAGATCCCTTTCAAGGATTCCGTTGTGGAGGGTGTGCGGTTTATTTTTAGCATTTGAAATTGCATTTGCTGCCGTGGGATGATAGCTTATTTGGATTGAGTCTGGTGGGGAGTCAAGTCTATTAACATCTTCGCATTTAATTGTAAATTCGGGATCATCATCATCCTCATCATCGTCATCCTCCATCTGAGCGAGCACTGCTTTCCTCTCCCGTTTTGAATCAGCGCTGTGCGGGACAGGAGTATTATTGTTATGGACAATTTTGTTTGTCCCATTTACATGCCAATTATTTCCACAAGCTTTCCCACTATTGAGGGAGGGATGGGAACTGGGTTTGACTTCCACCGGCATTTCCACCAGTTGGTAGCTGGAGTCACTTGACATGGAAAGATTCGTCAGCGACTTGCCAGTTGCATTTGTCGCGACGGTAGAAATTGTTTGATTGGGTTTGTTCGGGATGACTCCCACATCTGCAGCTGAGTGGATTGAGTTAATGCTGATATCGTTTGTGGGTGAGATCTGCGTGGATTTGGAGGGTTCCTTGGGTCGGCAGCCCTTATGAAATTTTACGGAGACGTGTGCCGGATTCGGAATCGTAATGTGTCCCAATGACGGCATAGTCATGGTCCGACTCGGCGGTCCAAAGTTATCCTTTCCCACTGGAGCTTCCACCAAACCACAAGATAGCGTTGCACAGAGGGAGAGAAGGGCGTTCTTCATAGCTAGCCGGAACTCCTTGAGATGGTATGCGTACAGGAAGGGATTGAGGGCGGAGTTGGCGTGGGAGAGGATTATTGTAAAGTTGAGAAGTTGTATCGGTACAGAGAAGTCGGAAAAGAATGCCTGAAAAATATAAAGGACAACACATTTCATGATGTTTTATGCAACCTGATTTGATTGACCAAACAATATTAAAATTATGCTATATAGTACAGTTATGTACTCCCACTCACCTGAATACAATTAATTGTGTAGAGGGGCATCCAACAGAGCATGAAGAAGAGTACAATGATGCCAAGCTTTTTGGCTGCCTTCCCCTCACGCCTTTTCTCTGACACAATGATCCGAAGGACTTGAGTTGCGGATCGATTTTCGCAACTTAGCGAGCCCGTCCTTGACTGCTCTGAAAAGCGGCGGAGGTGCTGCGGGGCGAACGTTCCTTTCTGACGAATCTGTCAATAGTCAAGTTACATTAGCTGGATTACAAAACGTAAACATTATTGGAGGGAACAGCTCATATCAAACTATCATCATCATAAAGTCGGCATTGCAAAAAGTGCAACATGTATCATATAAGGGCTGATAGGAGCTTGTTATTAAATCGATAATTTTAGGTGGAATGGAAAAAAATGGGAAGTGAATAAGCTTTTTTTCTACACAAGCCAAGTCATAATCCATAATTAGTACTGTAAAACTCTCCCAAACCTTAATTAAAACCACGTGATAGATGTAACCATAAAAACCAATCATTAGCAGGGCTGGGAAGACAATGGTGGCAAAGTAGAGGAAAACGAGGTAACTGTAGTCCATCACATCTGTGAAGAAGCAGTATTCGGATGGGGTTTTCAGCCAGCCTTCTTGATTGTACCAGCCGAACAGTGGGAGGAATCCTATGATGGCTCCGGCTACCCAACAGAATAATATTATGCCTGGAAAAGGAGAAAACAAATTTTCTTTTACTGGTTGCACTCTCTATAGATAAGCCTCCCTTTAATTAATGCCTAGAGTATTTTTAGTCTTATTCTATGAGCTATGAACTCCTCCTTTCATACTTGCTATACTCCAATTTATCATAAAAATGGCACGTAGATGGGTTTACATCTTCCTAATCGATCGTATTGAAATGGGAAATGATCATGGAAAACAATAGGTTTATGGTGAAGGCCGGAAATGAAATCTTTCCATGGTTTCATCAAGTTGACTCAGTCTTTTTACTGTGGTGAGCCCACTTCCACGGAATTCATGTATTGGACGACTTAGCTATTCCAATCCTTGACGAAGACAACGAGTGTTCCTGGCCTTGTTGATGTAATTTCGTATTGAACATTTCCACGAAAGGATGCATTAGCACTACGCCGTCTAGACTATTTTTTTGAAGAAACTAAGTATAGTTAATACGTAGATTATTGATGGTCCCTGTTTAATCAATTTGCGAATCCTTTCCAATTCTGGCGGGAAGCTAAGATGTTGTTTAGATTCTCTTGGAACCCATATCATTTTAACGACACGAGTCTAGACTACGAGTGGCTTTGCAATTTAATCAGAGTGAAAAAATAAAACTAACTAGAAAATGTGTTAAATTGGCATTCTCTGTCTGTCAGCCAGTGAGTAAACTGATTTCTTCTTTTAGTTAATGTCAATGTCTCTAGGTAACCATTGGGTCAAGATGACTTGACTAATTTTAAACAAGTCCAGAACTGACACATATTTACAGCCCTTCCACCCAACCCTGACATCTGCTGATCTCTGGTCTTTGATAAATAATTGACTATAAAAGATGCGTAGTATTCAGTTTTATTACCCCTGTGATGTTATAGCCTATTTAGCCTAGCTTTTCCCGTATTCTGAAGCGAAGAAAGTCGGCAAAGATACGTATAGCCAATAGCTCTAATTTTTTTTGTAGAATATCTTCCTGATGATAGGAAGAGGATAGTAATTCGCCATATTTTTATTATTATTTCCAGCCGATGCTCTCGGAAGGGGAGAAGCTCATGGCTAAGTTCCCCTATAAAGCGCCATGTCCTTGTGGTATCAATGACTACTCCAGTTTTATGGTCCAACCGTAATCTATAGTTGACTGGGGATCTGGGATAAGATGAAAGGCGTGTTAGGTTACTAATGAGAAAACCGATAGTCTCTCAAGAGATTCCAAAATGACTGGATGTAACAAAATCTCGAAGAAAAGATAATATATTGCTTTCTCAACGGTAGATTTCCTACATGATATATTTGATACATGCCTAAATTTTACTTAAAAACTACGTCATTTCATAATATTCTTTTCATCATGTATATTTTTTGCATAGTCAGGCAGTCTACTTGGAAGGGATTATGAAGCATATGAACTGGAGTTGATATTTAATTGTTATTTAGACAGACTTGTCCCAGATGTACTTTGTTCAATTACACGTGTCATATTATTAGCGGGGAGATCCAGTGTATTTATACCACTTTGTCGTGTGCTTTCAACAGGTCTTTGTATCATCTGCGAAATACTAATTTGTCTGTAATAGCAGCAGTATCTTGACATGACTCGCAGTGGGCCATATAACACAATGAGAGAGCTTTTTCTGACGTATTATTAGCGAGACTCATTACATTAGCATGGGATGAATTCTCCTGATAGGTATCTGCCTAACCTATATGGCCCATTATGAGCTAAATATTTTGTGCAAATACCGGTCCCCGTATCGCGGATCACCCCTTATCGGGCTCTGAGCAAACACGGGCCGATTACTTAACTAGCTTTGGGGAAATTGACTGACGTATGTTTCGACCAGCGTGTCATAGACGTATCAATGTTTATCGTCATCATCGGGGTAATCATATTATTATTAGAGTCAGTGGAAAAAGTGAAGAAACGAGTGTTGCAAAAACTTTTTGGGAGGGATAATACATATGGGGTTCCCCTTCCAAGCTAAAGCATGGCGATGTGAAGAATGGATTGCGGATTCCGAATCCAATATCGTGTAGTATACCTGTCTAGATCTAACTGCCTGTAATAAGGAAACAAGTCGTTCTGTGTAATTTACAATGAACCTTGCAATTTTGAAGTTTGCCCATTTTTAGGCATCCACCGAACATGTTTAACCCCAAAAAATTGTAACATGACTGTACTGCATTATGGGAAACTGGAATGTTTACAGGATATACAGTCTAAAACATTTTGGAGAACATCAAGGAATAATAGTCTCTGTTTAACTATAATACATTATGTAATCAAGTTATATAATGTTTACATAATTTATTATTTTGATAGCCAAGTTACAAGGCGGTCAAAGATCTTACGAGGGAAATCCAGAGAAAACCTTCTTGACAGTCAAAAATACAAGATAAATATTGGGTTGAAGTACAACAATTTTATCCTAATTCCAAATTCCCTTCATTTTTTTCACAATCATATTATCGCAATAGCCCTGTCGCTTGACGTCAAGGGAAAAGCATAACTTCAAACAAACGAAAATATGATTAAATGATGACTCTGAAGATCAGGCACGTACAATTATGCGACATATGTAACTAAACAAATAGAAATGAAAAGTCGCTTTCTATCTGATATGGACTCAGTCATAGTCATAGCCTTTCCATAGAAATATACACGTAATAGGGAATGCGTGTCAGATTAGATAATAAATAGTTTGGAAACTACAGTGGAAACGTATTTAATGTGACCGTGACAGAACTGACATGACACTAAACACAGCGCAACTGCCAAAACAAGTCGGACAGAATAATGACAGACATTTTCATACAATCTTATGGAGGCGCAGAATGGAGCCGGAGCCACAGTCGCCATATGCCATATTATTGGCTATATAGGGTGGTTGCTATATCGCCAAAATGTAATACTTTTATTTGGTTAATGAAGCGGAAAGAAAATTAACATTTACTGTTTTGTGGAAAAGGAAAGGGAAAATTGATGAGGGTGAGTGGTTCTGTAAAAATTTGCTTTTTGCGTGACCGAGCCGAGAAGCCAGAGTCCATAAATAAAAGTATGAAATGACTAATGCTACGATAATGCCTTCACCCATTCCTGTACCAGCACACTCACTCTTGGTATGGATATATTGGGTTGGGCTTAGTTGGCTGAGCGATATCATTGTATCGGTGTGCTCCATCGTCGTCATCAAGCCTGCTTCACTTCCGACCATTATGATTACCTGGCTGGATATTATGTGTTTTGCGTAGGTTTAAAAGTCCATTCGCGGTTGACATTTCCCAATTTTCTGTTGGCTCATCATCAGCCCTATTGTAAAACACATTCCGGGCATTCTACTCTTCCGCGTTTTCATGCAATGCTTTGGATCGACTCGAGGCGATCCAATAATGTTGATTTGAAACAGGGCCTATTTGCTCATGTAAAATATGTACATGTGCAATTACACTTGACATGTATGAAAAGCAAATGCTGGCCATTTGTAACGCGTAGCTTGAGGAGGGGGGAGAAAGCTTTCACTCTTGCAACTTTCTCCCACTAATGGGAAGCGAAATGAAAGCGAAAATTGGGCATACTTATGGAACTAGCTAGAAAAGGGGGCTACTCTACGCAACTAATTATTTCCGGCAACTCAGAAAATACATATCACTGTATCAAAATGAATGCTTCTCCCTTCATTCAAGATTGGGTGGAGGGATAAATAAAACTCGTGTCAAGCAAAAGTTTTACTTCATGCATGGCTCGTTTTGATTGTCACACTTGTTCTTTTGTGTTTGACTTGTGTTTGACTTGACTACAAGCATTTGAGGAGCTTGCTGGAAGCCATAATAGGAATTGCAACTGGACTAAAATCAATACCAATTCCTCAATCCACCTATGTATGAACCCTACCATTCATCTTCAATGGACAAGTGACGCACCAGCTGAATTGACACATTACTTCATTCATCTTTGTCCCAAACCTTATCCACAAGGTTTGGCCTGTCCTTGAAGGAAATGCAAACATAAATGACTCAAACATTACATTCCCATCAAATGACAGGTAAGTATGTACACACAACCCATGATAAGCTTTCAGCTTTATGCTTTTCCCGTGTCATCTGATAAGATAGTAATACTTAAAACGTCTTACTAGAAACATGACATGGCATATTTATCATATATATCCCGCAACTTAATTAAGGCAGGTTGCGGTTGGCTGCAGTTAGGCAATCCGAAAGAGCTTCTACAATTTGAAGGCGTGAACTTGTCAACTCACAAGTGCGAAAACTAGTCCACAGATATGAAATTAAACCGTTGCATAGATTGCAGATTGTAAATGCAAATAAACATTATTCAATACCGGGACTGATATCAGGACAAATCAAATATATTTTATTGAGATTCCCACCAGTTTAACGAGGATCTCAAAAAGCCCAAGCTAAACTTGCAAGAAGGTCAGGAGGGGAATTTCAGGGACATTCATCCCAACTTATCTGTAGCAATAGCAATCTATAGACTGAACAACAAAACACTAATCTTATCATCCTACCACCTTTTTGCATTTACAACAAAAAGGGATAAAGTAAGCTGGGAAATTATCTGCGAAAAAAAATCCGGTTTGGGCAAGACACCATTGAAATGGAATGGGATAATGCAGTGGTGACGCTATTACTGCTGACTGGATTCGCACATTCACACAAAGCATTAGTCTTCTTTATTGATGTCAGCCGAAGTCAATATATTACTCCTTTTCCTATTATTTCTCTCAAAACTAAAGAGACTCAAACTTTTTTTTTTGCCGAGGAGAAAGATAAGAAAACAAAATGCGCTGGTGACATTGTAGGAAATGAGAAGGCTTTCCGGGTGTACGTTATTACTTCAAATGTTCACTTTATTAAAGAAGCCTTTATATTAAATAGACTCATTTTGAAAAGAAAAAGCCTTTTATTTTTTGCGTGACTTTTTTTTGCAATAACATGAACATTCCTTTTGGGGGTCTAAACTTCCAAGGAGAAAATTTATTCTAGGTTTAGGAACAACTTCAACTTTCTTTCCTCATACATGAGCGCCCAGACAGTCCTAATCAATCTTGCCATTATATTGTCACTGTTCTATCGATGATAATAATGATGACATGATATGATTGAAAAGCGGAAGGCTACAAGGTTGGCCTGGCATTGACACTTGTTATTTTAATATAGGGATAGCATATTTGTTCCTTATCCTTTTTTTCCAGAGGAAAAGTCAATAAGTTCGTGTCAATTTGTTTTCACACCGTTGAGACGGAGGACACACGGCCCCCACGTCAGTTGATTTGCTTTGCCAACTGACCCGATATGGTAGTTCAGCAGGCTAAAAATAAATTACTTATTGCGCAAAACGGGGCAAGATCAACAGAGCGCCTTCTCAACAAGTACACTCCACATGAATGAAATGAATACTTATATCAATGGGGCTGATGACAGGGGAGACTGAAAAATGAGAGTAATTTCTTAAGATGGAAAAGTTTTTTTTTCCCAATACCTATCAGCCAAGTTTGTTTAGGGTATGAAGGGACCTTCGAAATTTAGTAACATTCATTGGAACACAGTTTTGTTTTTATTGCCAGGCATTTAGAGCCGAGTATAAACCACTCGTGAAGAGAAAGTGCTCAATACTTGTTTGTTTCTCCAAGTCTGAGAAGCAATAACAACTCCAACTAGTATCAATATCAATTTACATAAATGGCCAAAGTTGAGATGATAAAGTGGTCCATTCGGAGAATTTGAAAGGAGTGGGGCTACAGTCTTATGTGCATTATGCTAATACTCTTGCTAATCCATAGGTATGAGCTTGGCTCATTCCCATTCCGTCTTGCAAAAGCCATTTAAGAAAAGGGTAATAAGAAAGTTAAAAACTTACTGACTGCTGTTGTGGTGGTCATGTTCCTGTAGTACGCGAAGGGATTTGTAGTTGCCCAGTACCTGAAAGAGAGAACAAGTTGGGGTCATAATATTCATCCAAATGTGTTCCTGCTTGGTGTCTGCATATGCCAAGGCTATTTTAGTGATTGATGCTCCAGCTCCACAACCATGTCGTGTCTGTTCATCAACATGAGTTTCTACTAACCAGCTATGACAATTACTAATTACATCAGGGAGGAATTTTCGGCTAATTTGGCACAGCATATGAAAAGTGATAGGATTATGGCATGGAATGGAATGACATATAATGATTTATAGCCCTTTTCATTACCTATCAATGGACACGGCAACGAGACAGAGGATTGAGACGGTACACAGGACGATGAGGATTGAGACGGTGAACAAACATCCATACAGATTCCGAGGGAGGCCAACACTCGCCAGGATGGCGAAAGGGATGCCCAACAGTCCTACGAGGAAGTCCGCGATGGCTAATGCAACAATGTAGTAGTTTCGGTAGCGTCGGAGACTCCGGTTTTTGCAGAATATGTAGACTACCAGGGCATTCCCGAAAATGGCCAGGAGGGAAACTATGGCCTCCGCTATGGTGTATGCGACACTTAGAGTGCGATCCTGAAAGGGAAAAGTAAAAGGGTTTGTGGTAATTTGCCTTAACAGGACTAATTGTAAGATCTAATACTGTTCACAAGTTAATTATCCGTTAGTAATATGAAAATGGTTGGAGAAAATCTTAAAGAAAGTTCAGTAAAGGTATAGGGATGAGTTAAGGGTGAAGGGGATACAGTACAATTGTCTGGATATCTAATGAGATGTAATTGAGATGTATGTTTGATGGACTTTCTCGCGAATAATTTCATTTTCTTCTGACATCTCCCAGTGTGGGTGTAGTGGCTAGTAGCTTCTTATACTCGTATTTCCTTTGGTTGGAAACTGGATGACAGCAATATGTGCGGCAGTTGGCGATATGCAATGTTCATTTGAACTTTATAGAAGTGGAAAAAATGTTATTCTAAGCATCTCCACTTTCTTTGAAATCGGAAATGGGACATGTTCTGAGTTTTCTTCGTTTTTTTTTAAGAGAAAGTATTATTGTTTAAGTTTTTATATACTTGTAAAGTCTCAAATTGAACATATTTGTTCCGTAAATTAAATTTGGATAAGCTAAATGTTTGACTAAACTGTCAAGTATGTGCAGCTTAAACGCCGATATTCACTTAACACAGGTTTACTCACCTCTTCAAAGACACAGATATTGGACATGTTGTGTTGGCTGTAATTATTAACGCAGCTCAATAAAGCTGCGTTTATAAGATCCCTCTACTCACTGGGAGAATGTCCGTGCGTCCGTGCGTCTGAGGCAAAAAAGTTTCTCCGATTTGGATGAAACTTGGTACACTTATGTAATCGGGGGCGGGGAGCAAAAAGTCAAAT